>JAQIWH010000491.1:0-48219 GCA_034695005.1 Cryptops parisi | reverse complement strand
TTCCTTGATTTTCCAGAAAATGGCAGCATAATATAGAGAATTACCTTGTTGCTCAGTATGGTACTCTATGGAGTTTTTCACCAGGAAAACGGCTCTCTTGAACAATTTAAAAAGTGTGGCTTAGACTTATGCTGCCTAATGCCCTTCAATTCAATCACTTATGCACTATGTGTCACTTGTTGTCAATGAATCACTTGTTTTGTGCCAAATATTAATCCAAACTGTGTCCAAAATATTCAAACTATACAAATGGAAACTCCTTACCTTATGTTCAGTGCCAGTCATCATCTTGATCAATGAAGCAACTACTGTGGTTTCCTTGCCCTGAAACATTGTAAAAAAACAAGATGTAATAAATGACAATAAAAATAATAATAACACCAACTCTTATTTTTCGTACTTCGATTTGATGTAGGTGACAAATGCAGTTTGCAATTATCTCGTCAACCACTTCCAAATCAAAATCTCCCGAAGAATGAATGCATTCAATTAACTGTTTCACTTCGCCAATGCGTTCACTTTTAGTAAGACAGCGACAGCACGACCCGAATACCATTGGAGCACTTAGATTAAATTCCTGAAATGATATTAAACTTATGAGACACCTCCTAAACTAATGAACATGGTATAACAGTGTCAAATACGCCCCCTCCTTCCTTCCCAGATACAAAAGTTCTACTGTATTTCATTTTTGACCAAAATTAAATCTATTGGCGATATTATCATCTCTATAGACCTTTATAATCCTACAGCAGACTCCATAACCTTCTAAAGCATTTTTTCCACAGATGATAACCTGCAATGAAAATATACAACATTACCACAATAAAGCATAATAGCAATAAGATATTGATTGAACTAGTACAAACCAGTGAGCAAAGCTGAACACGAGCACCAGAACTGCTGAATAGCGTTAAAGGTTGGCGTTCCTTAGCGAAATGGGCCATTAGTTCTGTATTATTAATCGTGTCCCCATTATTTTCGGCAAGGAATTGGTTGACTTGCAATTGGAGTCCGATGATGTGTATTTGTCTACATTCAAAAAGTATTTATATCAACAACTATAAAATGTCACTGCTGAATAGCTACAGTAATGTTGCTGTGGATAGTAATGTGTAATGAAGTACACTAAAAATTACTATCAAGTATGTGGAACAAAAAATGCATAATACAAAGAGAGACACTTTGAGCTAGTGTCTTCAGCTCAACATGTTGAAACAGAAATGAATGTCACTAATCCCATCATCCCTTGTAACTACAAGGATGGCATACACATATCATTAATCCCACATAAGCTAATTTTAGCTAACAAGTAAAACCTGAAAATCTTGTTGAATAATCAAAGACAAACTACCTGATGCTATTTTACAAAGTATAGTTGTATCTTACAATTGGGGGAGATATTATTACTATGCATCCATCTTTGGGTGAAAATATTATCTGTGGAAAAAGTACCTCCACCTAGTAAAGTAGTAAAGTATTGTAAGGTATGATTCCACTAACTTTTGTATTTTGTCTGAAGAATATGTTTTTGGTCCTGCTCCATCCCATGAAATTTTGGTTGGGCTGTCGGGTTCAGGTGATGATGCCAAAGACTGGTCAAGATGTTGCGATGCCAGATGAAGAAATTTTGCATTTTCTTGCAAACTTGCAAAGTTCACAGCATTTTTATTATGGTACATCTTAATACAAGTAACAGAAGCACCAGCATGATCCTTCAAATAAACAGCAGCAGCAGTTGAAAAAGACGATGTCACCCTGTTGGAATAACTTTAAACTAATACTGGTCCAAAAATATTTACCTTCAGCATTTCTTGAAATTTCAACAAAGATTCATATTGCATTTTCTTGTCCAAGTAATGGCACGTAGCAAACAAATGCTTTTTCACATGCTGTAAAGTAGGATCTATTGAACGAATATTTTGTTCCAAGAGATCTTCTGTGTGCATTTTAAGGCAAGGTAATGATATTCCATTTATAAATGCCTCTGGGTTCAATTTCTGAAAACAATCCTTCATTAGTACTAAATATATCTCCAAATATCTTTTTTGAGATTGGAATCAAAACTTACTTTGCTAATGACAAAACGTAATGCTTTTTCAAACATTTTGTACTTTGTAAGAAAAGACACTGTTCTAGTCGGTGTACCATACAACTCGAGATAATACATGCATTCATCAAAAATTCCTTTGGCAACAGTTCTTTCATGTACTTGGGGAAACATGGTTCCCTAAATTCAACAGTTGTAAATATATTTTTGATTCACCATTGAAAATAATACTTCGTACACAGATTAGATATACTTACAGTTACTCCATGCTCTCTTATTGTTTCCAAATTAGCCAAGGATTGCAAAATAGAACCCACCTGAAAAAAAAATGGCAATTCACTACAAAACATCGAGAAAATGTAAACATGAAAGCACCTTGCTTTAAAATGCTTTTAGTTGATGCAAGGTTTTCAAGTATAGTATATTCATTTTATTAATCTGGGCGTATGCGCCACTTTTAATCTTACTTTTCGGTGTTTTTACAGGGCAGTGTTATTGTGCACTTGATAAATGCCAGTGCAAATGTGTTTTTGAAGCATTTATTGCTTATTGCTTCTACAGCTCTTTGATTTTAATATAGTACCAATATTTAAAAAATTAACTATAAGAATAAATACTTACCGTGTCATCAGCAGAATACAATCTCTGTTCCAGTACATCAATGATGTCATCAATAATAGAGGCTGCAAATGAAGATGATGAACGATCTGACACTTGCTACAAAAAGAAATATGAAAAAATAAAATTTGTATTAACTTATTGTTTCCCTTTAAAAATAAACGAAAATAATAAAAAAAATATTGACACTTACATTTAAGGCCCTGCTAAATTTTTCTCGTGCAATTTTCAACTCTCCCACTTTCAGTGCAGCTAGGCCCCATGATCTCCAAACTGCAAGATGCTCATGGCGATTCTTTTCAATCGGGATTTTCATCATAACTTCAACTGCTAATGACCACCTTTCTTCTTCAAGTAATGAATTCAAAATTTTCCTGTTGAAAGAAAGCATTCCTCAATGATACTGTCTGTAATCAGCAGAATTATCATGAAGTAAATAGTTTTCTAACAAACAACTTTTTTTTATGTAATGATTAATTTGAATGAACAATTAACATTTTTAATTACTATCTAATGGGTAATATTAATTAATTGACTACTTAGCATTTTTTCTAAAATGTTAACTAATCTGTCATCATGATGCTGAATGTCAACTACAGGTACTCATTTAACATTTTATGACAAACTAGCAAACACTTTGGCCTTTCTGTATGAACACAAACTTGTAGTGCTTTCCTGCCAAGTTCAGCATGTTGCTACAGCTTTTGAAGGCTTTCCTGCATAACACGGCGAATAGCTACAGCTTTGTAGTGCTTTCCTGCCAAGCACAGCGCATTGCTACAGCTTTTAAAGACTTTCCTGCATAACACAGCCAATAGCTACAGCTTTGTAGTGCTTTCCTGCCAAGCACAGTGCATGCTTTTGAAAGCTTTCCTGCAAAACACAGCCAATAGCTACAGCTTTGTAGTGCTTTTCTGCCAAGCACAGCGCGTTGATACAGCTTTTGAAGGCTATAGCATAACACAGCGAATAGCTACAGCTTTGTAATGCTTTCCTGCCAAGCATAGTGCATTGCTACAGCTTTTGAAGGCTTCCCAACATAACGCCACGCATAACTACACTTAATCTTGACTGTACTAATGTGATGTAATTGTAACCTTGTAGGTATGATACAGTACATTTAAGCTAACTTACGAAAAACGTTTTGTGGTTATAACTGCAGTGATATTTTATGAATAATAATACATTTTTGCTGAAACACTGCATAAAGATTTTATAATAAAGTCATTTTAGTGTCACACCACCCAATATCACCTGTTGGAATTCGCACTTCTCTAGTGACTCCATTGGCAATTCATATGGTTTTATATACATTACTGCTCATTAATATACTGTATTTCGGAATTATGAAAATTCTACTTTTCAAATAAAGAATTTAAAACTATATGTAGACCTAATCAGAAAAGTGAAGTTAACAAAATCCTGAATGAGGAATAATTGTACGTAGATAACTGTAAGCAAAAATAGAAACTTCCTAATTATGGAATAACAAGAAATGAAGATCAAGTCAATTGTTAGTAACCAAAAAAATGCAACTTTTATACGAGGCAAACATGCCTAATGGCATACAATCCTGTCAGGTCTGATGTGAATCTGCAGGATTGTTATTGGTTGCTCATTGAATCATCCAATCACCATCCAGCAAATTCACAAATGACGGAAAAGTTTTTAATTATTAAGTTATTATTATGCAATTTTAACTCATGTAGCTTCACAATATTTGTTAGTTATTTAATATTTTAATTCATATTGCGAATCGTTAAAATATTCGGATTAGACAAACTGTTTCTTTATTTAGCTTGATCGTTTTCTTTCACTCTTCTTACTGCCCCAAGGAAGTGTCCCAGTGAAAGTGTAAGTGACCCTATTTCCCCTACAGTCTTCTCACATGTTATGGGAAGGAGGAGACAAACTGACCCTCTCCTCCACATTCCAAAAGCGCATACACAACACAAAGAATGCGAACACACTTGTACAATTATTGAAAATATTGCTAAAAACATTTTTATGTCAAATTAAAAAAAAAACATCCAATTTTTAAAATGCTTACTTGTTGAAATCACCCCTTATCCAGGCCCAGTTTTTGTAATCGGTAATTGCATTCATGTCCAATGGCAACAGGTGATGGCAGTTATTTTGTACCAAGATTCTACAAACAGCAAGGAAAGTTTTGATGTTGTCACAAGTTGAGATGTTGTCATACAGCTGCAGTTCGGAAAACTTCAGTTTCGCTGTCAATAACAACGAATCAACCATGCTGAAAAGATATCAAAAATGAAATGACATGCTAGGAACAAATTCATACTAGGAACTCACAAACGCTGAACTACCTGATTATTAGATCGTAATCCACTTCTCTATTAGGAGTTCCATCACTGGTAGGTCGTATTTTGAAAAGTAGCGACTTGCACAATTTCAAAATGAATTTTGCGCACTCGTGCTGTTCTTGATGTAAACGTAGAAGAGACATGCACAAGTGTACATTTGGAATCTTGATAAAAAATGAATCTGCTTTAAAACAAGGTCTAAAAAAATTTCACCGATTCTTATAACATATTAACTTATTAATGCAAGATTATTAAAAATATGAAATAATTTCTTACCATCTCAAAAGTGAATTCCTCTCTTGCCGTTTTGTTGTGATCTTCATTCATAGACAGTTTCCAAGTATTGACTTCTTCGAGTTGGAGGCTATGAGAAAAACTTGTAGCGCGTGACAGTGGCCCAATCAGAGACTCTTGACAAAGTAAAAGTAGTAAAATTCAGCAATATGAAATATTAAAAGTTATACACAATAAAACATATATCAATTAACCTGGTGCAAAAGTATCATCTTCTATGTCAGATGATAATGTATCCACCGTACTGAAAAAATAATTGATTTCAACATTAAATGTCAACTGTTTTGAACTAGAGCCCTATATAGGTATAAATAGTTTTATACCTATATAGTTTCTAGTTTGAACAACTTAAATTACAGGCAACCCCCAATTTGCCTGCATTCATATTTTTTCTTTATGCATTTCGTCTATGACATAAATCATTATATGTGTAAGAGTGTTGTGATTATTTTTCTTGTGATTATTTTTCTAAGTAGTTTTAAAAATTGTATAATATAATGACAATGAAACATCTTAAAAAATCATATGTATAAATTCATATTTCGGAAAATACAAATCGACCCATATGCTTAATGTATATAAACTTTGGAATTTTTTTTTCTATTATTTTTTTTAATAATAGAAAAGGTTTAGTCAAACCTTTTAGCTCCTGAAAGGTTTAGTCAAATTTCAACCACAGATGCTTCGATCAAAACAATGCAAAGTCGATATAAACATGGGCCTGGAAATGCATACTCATTGGCACATCTACAATGGTTATAATTCTATGCATTTACAAGAGTTTATCCTGTGCTATTAATGCTGAAATTTACTTAATGTGAATCTCTCAGAACGCATTCAAAACAGGGGTCACCTGTATAAACATCTTATAACCAATATAACCACTTACACAGCTCTAGCTCTAAGAATACTGCAATCATTACAAACACGGACTTTAACTTTGCCATATCCTTCCACTAGACGCTTGTGTTTTGAACAACTGCTGCATAACACCCGACCACAGCGTCTGCAATGGTGTCTTCTGTTCAACTGAAAATCATTAAAAGCACCTTTTAATTGACAGTTTTGGATCAAGCCACTAAAAAATAAGCTGTTCTTGGTAAAGTTTAATATGTTTTAGTTAAATAAAGCACTCCAAACTATTACACATGAATGGTTAAGCAAATTTCTTGTTAATAGTTAAGCCTATAAAAAAACAAAACAATGTTAAAAATCTAACCATAGTGAAATCCAGCTTGCATATCATGCAAGCTGAAAACTCTTCATCAGCATACCACTGTTCTTTGGTTGGCACCGTTGGAGGAATGACAAATTCCTGAGATGACATGAACGAAGGTTCTTCTTCCACTAAGCAAAACAATTATATTTAGCATGATCATAACCACAAACATTACATTTAGCATAACCAAACAATCCAAACACTTGGCTTATGCTTTATTCATAACTCACCTCTGTGATATGGAATAATAATAGGAACTTTTACAGCTTCAGTGGCATAATTTCTCAACAAAGAGTCAATGTCTTCAAACAGAGTCATCAAGTTCTCATCAATAGATGACTGGATTTCTTTGATGTACTTGGTAACATGGTCAATCTAAACCAATAAAGCCATAAAAATAAGTCACAAAAAATATTATAAAATATTGTAAAATTTCTGTTCAAAGCTTAATTTTATATACCTTCATGTTCATGATCATTTGTTCTAGTATCAGCATAGGAGAAGTAGCAATGTCCAGATAATCACTTTGTTCTTCCAGAGCTAATGATTTTACTATCTACAAAGAAAAAAAATACAAAATTGTGTAGCTTTAATCTGCATAATTTTACAACAATAAATCTTTCAAAATTTACTTTTAATTTTACACGATTAACATTCAATACAAATGGAATAGACCGAGCCTGCCAAAACTACAGTAATGCGCCGCATTATGTTCGCACTGAGTTTGGCTTGAAAGCCTGACAAAACTGTAGCAAAGTGCTATGTTATGCTGAAGAGCCTAATGAAACTGTAGCTTTACACTGTGTTATGATCTCACAAAGTGGCAGTTTTGTGCTGTGTTTTGCTTGATAGTCTGACAAAGCTATAGCAACGTATTGTGTTATGTTTGAGAAAGCACGACCAAGTTGTAGCAATACACTGTGTTATGCTAGGAAGCTTTGCTGAGTTCAACACGTTTTGGATACATCTGTTCAAAACCAACTCTTTACAGAGTACATGCAATGAACTTGTAACAACTCTTACCTTAATTCCCATCCACTCGATTGTAAACTTTTTCTTTCGTTCAATGCTCAAATCAGCATCAAAAACATCCAATAAATATTCAACCACATACTCCTTGCTAATGATTGTTTTTAAGCGTTTGAACAGCTGCTCACAACACTGAACGCACAGCTCTGAAGATTCAATGCCATCCAAAACCTAAATTAAATGAAGCAATGTCTTCAAATTAAATTACCTACGCAGTTAACTTAAATTTAAACAAAAAATTTCTGTTAAAGTATAATCACTGTTTATCACTTACATTCCGGGCAATTAGGAAGTCAGGATCGGGCTGATCAAGTATCGACAATAAATAATTCAAGTCCAATGTCTGAAACACAGGATGAAGCAGTTACTCATAAAGAATATTTTTAAAGTTCACTTTATAAACAGTAATAACAATTCATTTATTAATTACTATACCTGTTGCAAAATCGGGGAGAGATCATGAAACTTTCCCCAATTCAGAGCTAACTGAAATTGACGGTGAGAAAGAAGTGAAAATATTATGCCTTCCGGGTTTTTTATACTTTCTTCAGCCACACATTGCCATGAATTTGCTTTCTTTTTCCATCGTACAACCTGTATATTTCAAAAAGTTGAAGTTATAAAACAACAATCAGCCACATCTTAAAGTAATCCCCAGTAAGGTGATCAAAAGTCTACTACTTTCTCCATAGAAAATATTTTCACCCATAGATAATAGTACAAATATTACCTAGTAGATACATGGTAGTGAGACAGTAATTCCATAACAGAACACCATTTCATGATCAATGCCAAAATTAGAACACTTAGAAATTAGGACACTTGCCTGTTGATACGTATACAATCTCCTCACATGAAAGTCGAGAACTTCTTTTATATCATCAGATACATCATCATCAAAAAGGCAATCTTGTAAAAGCTGCAAAGCACCTTCGTAATTCCAATGTTTGTAGAGCGACAATACACAATTTGTTCTTATTCGTGGGTTTTTAATCTTATTAGCATAGAACCAAACAGGTTGCAGATCATCTAAAAATGTATGAAAACAAATATATCAACAAAAGATTATTTATTCATTATATACAACAGTATATGATGACAACCCACATACCACTGGCTAAGAAATGTCCTGAAGCAAAACTGCAGAGAATATAATCTTGCATTGGCCAGATGGTCGATATCATTTCTGGACGCAATTTTAACGAACACTGGATGTGTTGGTAAACCTCAGCAACATGAAATTTAGTCAAATGGTCATCCAATTTCTCCCAGAAATGCATCGCGTGAATAGTCGGAATCAAGATATCAGCCGCAGGCACATCGCTGAACTGTTCCAAAAGCCGATACAGCACAGGGAACTCTTCTTTAGGTTCCGTCGTTCCAGCCAGCAACTGTATTATATGCGAAGTCAGAGGGTATTTCTTATCCAAGTATTCTTGCACAGCGAGCGAAATGGGTTGTAATTTGACTACAGTGACACAATTTCCTTCGGGACTTGGTGAACTATGAATTCCCTTATAGTCAAAGACGATTCCCGCAGTATGGTTCAAAGGCATAAAGGTGAAAAGGATATTGGCAGCTTCTAAACAATAATACAAAAATTGTTTTCAAATTTTTTTTTTCGGCATTTTATGTATGCAAATATACAGGGTGTTCTGAAAGATCTAGTCAAATTTTACCACATATGCTTACACGTCATAACAAAGCAAAAAATCCATATAAACATGGGATCAGAAATGCATACTCATTTCATACCTACAGCAATTGAAGGGCCTGGTGTGAAAAGGTGTTAAGTGACATTTTTACAATTTCGAAGAAAACGCTTTTAAAGATATGAACTTGCATTGCTGTCTATGTATTCGGACTTCACACTCCTTTGCACTAATAGCTTTGCATATATCGCTGTTTTGCTCAAAATTATGCGTCAAGAAGGTAGAATTGCATCTAACAGATTCGAAAAGACTTCTGGGCATTATTGATAAAACTTTTACTTAACACCCTTTTACACCAGGCCCTTCAATTATGAGACAATAGGCCTATGCACCTATGTGACTTCACACTGTTATCTTTTTATCGGAAAGGAAGCATTTCCGAGCCAATGTTCATATGGGTTGTTTGCTTTGATTTAATGCATAACATCTGTGGTTGAAACGTGACTCCACATTTCAGGAACACCCTGTATGCTGTACATATATCATAAATGTTATAGGCCTATGCTTTATTTTAATAATCGTTTTGTCAAAAGCAAATATTAAAAATATTCCACAAATTGATTTTACTCGTTAGCTCAAAACGTAATTAAAAAATGTAAACATAGTGTATATCCAATAAAATTACCTTCCATTCCAACTGTGATTTTGTAACCTCTCAATATTTCTCGCATTTCTTCGGAAGAATAAGAATAGACTTTGTCATACATACTGGAACGTTCCTTTAAATATAGTTCTTCGTTTAGTTCAAACTCGTTTATTAAAAACGGAATGAAAATCTACACAAAGTGATGAACAATAAAAAAGTTATTCACAAACATCAAAATCATTCTAATGAATGTTAACAAATTAAAGGTTTTAAATTACCTCACAAGTAGAGGGGTCTAAAGTTGTATGAAAGATTAGGTATTCGAAGGTAGCTCGATCAATTTGGTCCAATACTCTTTCGGAAGTCACAACCTATATAAAAAATGCACTCTATACTTACAACTAATTCAAATTAGCTTGGAATCGGAACCTTCAAGTCCTCTGTCACACGCACTTTTTGGTGTGCAAGTTGAGCAACTTGTGAACTGCTGTGACACCAACTTCTTGTCTAACAACATTCCAAACTAAAACAAGTTGGGGAACTGACTGTGTGTGTATTTGAAAACTGGCAAGATACCAGTTCACAACTTAGCACACCAAAAATTGCATGTGACAGGAGGTAAAACAAAATTAAAATAATCTGCCCCTGAAGCTTCACTAATGAAAGTTGGTTCAATTTTTTTCCAACATAATTCACATTATATATATAATTAACATATAGTGTGCATTATTGCAATACATACTTGAAGTCTTGGAGATTCGAAAGTTCCCAAGGATAACAAAAATACTGAATTCCTCCGAGGAAGTTTAACTCCATTGGGAAGATGTTGTTTGAGAGTGGTTACTATATCCGGCGATAATCCAAAACACGTAGGGTAACAATTTCCTATCAAACAGTGCAATTCAAACAAACTAAAAAAAAGAAAAAAAATGAAAGAAACTTGACAAGCTGTTAACGTTATTTTACTAAGTTTGACAAAAAATCACCTTTAACAAAAACCTGTTTTAAAGAAACCATGGATAACAAAGAATAACTGTAATTGAAAAAGAAAGCAAATAACACATTACCTAACAATACCAAATTGTCCTACATTGTAAGCATAGATGCAGGAATCTGCAAGGCGTTGACTGGTAGGATAGTCAAGACTAGTTTCATGCATTTCCTATATATACACAAGTGTAAAAGAAAATAGTTTACACTAAAGAAAATGCACATGAAATAATAGTTTTACACTAAGGGAAAAGTTTACAGGGGAGGCTTCTTTCTAACGCATAAATAGCAAAGAATAACACTCACTTGAAAAAGCATTAAATGAATAGTGAGCACATTTGCAATGTTGATTAAACATGCCAAAACCTCATTGGAAGAACGGAGTTCTTTTAAATCAACAGCTGCCAATTCGTCGACAGCTTTTATCCAAACAGCCCAGGAGGGGTGGTTTTTAACTTCGATTAATTCTGAGTAGAGAACAGTCTCTTTTCTCGGTGCAACATCTATTAAATTAAAAAATAGCAACGGGTAACAGTGAATTATTGTATGCCACAAAAATTATGATGAAATCGATAAGTAAAGACACTTTTAATGTTGTCTTCTTATGAGAAATATTTTACCCATAATCATATTTATCATCTGTTGAAGCAGATCTTCAGCAACGACAACAGGGTTTCTTGAAGGAGCTGTCCAGTTAGCATTGTTAAGCACTTTTTGATTGCAAGATCGCATAGGCGCTACAAAATAAAATTGATTGTACACCACTGTGTCAATTCCGACTGTAATGTATAGTATTTAAAAATAAAAACAAGCTTACGTTCAATGGTACAACAAGGAAATCCGTCGGAAGGCAAAGAATTGCAAATGTTTTTGATGATGATGTGACCCAAGCTAATGTCCAGTTTATCAGTGAATTTCTCAACCCACTGAGGTGAAACATTCTTTTTCAATATCAGATCTCCTAATGTTGACGTTAGGTCTTTTCCTAAAACTTCTAAATACGTGATTTCTGACGAGAGTCCTGCAACGTGACCACCCAAACAATTCAAATTCAAAGATAAAGTGCAACGTGTTCAGTCTTATAAAGTACACAGTGTTTCAAAAAGATTGTTACGCTTTGACCAAGCCATAGCTAAGTAACAAATATTAACACAGTAACCAATCGACAATCTATGCTATGAACCAGTCAACAGAAAAACTCTGAAAGTGTCATAACATATTGGCAATGAGCGAATGATGTTTTGCATATGCACTGCTAGGAAACTTCACTGTAGCAAAATAGCAACCCCACAGCAAAAAGCTTTGCCGAGTTTAAACGATGGGTTATTATTTCTATCACAATAATATATACGACTTCTAATTTGTGTGTATGGCAGAACTTGATTTTTGCCTGGATTTGTGCACAATTGCAGAAGGTTCCCACATTGAGTCTTTGTACCTTTCCAATTAAACTTGCAGAGTTTTTCTATTGACTGATGCGTAGCATGTTCCTGTATTATTATTATTCGCTACTTAGTTATGGCCTTGGCAAAGTGTAACAATCTTTTTGAAACACCCTGTACTTATCAATTATTACAAACCTGTGTATTCGCCACAATTGTTGAATAACGTGACTAATTGCCTAAGATACACAAACAAGGTTTTCAGATAATCAGGATACTCTTCGTTGGTTTTGCCATCACCATTGGTTTTATCACTTTCAACAATCCCCTGACCAACAATTTCCGAAGCTGCCAAAACAAGATTACGAAATGTCAAGTTGAGCTTGCTCTTCAGGCTCGGGCTCAGATTTGGTGGAACTTTGTGCACTTGCTCAATTCCAGCCTCGTCCAGGGCAAGTTCGAAAGCGTTCGAGGTTTCAATCAAATGATTGTAGTTATCCATCATCATCGAATAGTCCGACGCCTCGAGAGGATCGACAGAGCAAGCCAGATATTCGCTGAGGTTGGAATATTTCTCCAAAGCTCTTGAGTTGAACAGCTGAGGCGATTCGGATTGCTTATGAACAATGGTTCTCGCAAGACTAGACATTCGTTGCAGAAAAGGTGTGAAACCTGTGATGACATTTTCTGAAATGGATGAACTTTTGGAAGGCTTCAAAGCCCTGGACGTGACACGACGCAATGCGCTTGATGCAACGTTGTGACACATTTCCATTGACATGCAATCCGAAAATAACATGTCTGCCAACGTGACCGTTCGCAAATCCAAACAATCGCGAAGCTCTACTGCGTTCACGAATGGAGAGCCAGATGCTTGCAGGTTGGTCAGTTCTGGTATTCCGGGAATTGTGCAATGAGTTAATACATTTTCTATAACATGAGAATCTAAAGTCCTGTAGAGGCCAACAGCTGCAGTTTGTGATATGTTACTCAAGCTGCCTTGGGAATTGGAATGGGTGAGTGGTATTAGTGGTCCGAGTGATTGACTTTGAGATTGAGATGTTAGTGAGGAATCACTGTTGTTGGAATTGAATTGAGCCAGTGAATCGTGATACTCCTTAAGAAAAGAAACTTCAGCTGCACCATCTGAATTTTGCAATGAGTATGTCTGAAAAATATATGTGTTTTAAAATCATTTGCAACCATTTTACATGGTAAAAGACAAGATTTATCAAATTTGCATATGTCGGCACCTTGATTACTTGGTCCGCTTTTACCAGATCATTTTGCAAAAGGCACATGTTTAACAATGATTCTGGCAATGATAACATGCAATTGATGGTTTTGTGTTCGCAGTTTATTGCTTGACATCGACCCAATCTGGATAAATAACTTCGCCTTTTGTGTTGGTGTTTGCATTGTTTTTCCGATTCTGGTAATTGAAAGATACAAAACATGAAATTAAATGACAAGTTTAAATCTAAACCAGACTAAATGGCGATCCGAAGCCACTGTCCAGTTATGAAAAGTAGGTTCATTTGTATCGTTCTAATGTTCTAGCTACAAAAAAGCCACATTTTTAATAGTTAATCATCATTGAACGAGATGACCAAATCCAATACTATGACAATACACTAGTTAAACTTAATGTGTTTCACCACACAGTTACACATTGAACAATTCTAAAGCGCTTTTGGACAAATTGTTATACGCTTACAAAATTGTAAAGCCCTTTGTGGACCACCATGCAAATGTTCATAAACAACAAATTGCTTGTAATTGAAAATGTGCAAAATATTATTTTTAAAAAATTCTACGAAAACATTCATTAAAAAAAATCCTCTATGCTCTAGCATATTAATGAGCATCCATATGGGAAAAAATATCTCATAGCAAAAATTACAGTTTTGAAATTCAATGTGTTTAAAAAATATTAAGACAGCAAAACTTACCATCATTCTCTTTCAAGCTCAACTGTTGTTTGGTTTTTATGAACTTCTGTTCATAATAATCCAGATCATAATCTAGATCACTGCCACTTTTTTGATCCTGGGAAACTTGAACAATTTCAAATTTCCACAAAGCTTCGCTCACATACTGCTTGAGTCGAGCTACTGCCTGATGAATCTTTCGAATCGAATCGTGGTCGTCTTTTTCAGTACTAAAAAATTCAGTCCACGTGCGAGGGCCCGAAGGATATTGACTGTCGACAATAATTGCAGCTTCCACAAGGTTATCTTGCACAAAGTTTAGAAGGGGATGAATCATTTTGTCATCACACAGAAAACCACGTCGACATTCACTCGCATTGTTACTGCTACTACACGTGCAAAACGAACATGTAGTTTCAGAACTTTTTGCTCTTACAACTCGACCACTTGCATCCTCACCACTGTTTGTATCTTTATCTTCAACTTTCAAAATTTGAGCAGAGCTATTTGTAATTTTTGCAGGTTCCTCAGACTGTTCCAAGTGACATGATTCGTGTATCGTTCGTTCTACAACATTTGAAACCAAATCCTCTGCAGGTTCATTTCCATATTCAGTATCAGAAGTTGCATCACTGACAATGTCATCGTAAGTTGCAAACAAGAGGGTGAACAGAGTCTCTAAAATTTCGACCCTATACGAAATAGGGTACAAAGTTTTGATAAGCGACTCCATGTAACTGAATTTCTGTTGAAATTCCTGCTCAATGTTGTTCCTGGAATGTTTTTTGCCACCATCCAAATCCGGTGTTGTAGTCAAGCTTGCAAGTTTTTTCTTACCTGTTTTTAAAACCAAAAATTAAACATCTCACTGCAAAATATAAGCTATATGAAATAAAATCATGAACTAAAAGTGCATTCATACCTTCCGGAACAATTGTATCTATCAAAGTTCTCAATATTTTGTAACTCTGGAAAATCATTGCATCTCTGTTCAATTCAGTGGAAGAATCTGCAATAAATATATGTAGAAATTAGTCTTGTCTCATGTATTAAAATAAATATTAATCACATTCATTACTTTTAGCCGATCATGATCTGGTGCAGAGCTGTCTACTCTGCCCCAGTGATTCATGGTAAGAAAATTATGACATGTCCTACGTACGCTACTAATACTAATATTTGTAAAAAATAAATTTACCTGATTTATCACTGGAATATTGCAAAATATCTTCAATAGCTTCATCTTGAATTTTACATAAATGAAAACATTTATTCAACACGTTTAATGCTGATGTTTCTCTCATCAATCTACACAACTCAATAAACGATAGCACACTCCTCACTGCTTCTGGATTAATGCTAAAAAAACGAACAGATTCACACACACGTCAACACTTTCATTTAAGTATGTTAATAAACTAGAGCGAATTAAACTCCATTGTGAATTTAACACCGTAGTATACATGATAGTGAATTAATGCATACCGATACTGCTCTATACACCAGGAAGACACTTTAGTCTCGTTGTACAACACATCACAGCCTTTTGCAAGCTTAGGATCTAGATTATCTTTTTGCTGAAAATTAAGAGATGACAACAATTAATAGAAATAGATGCAATTCTAAAAATAAAAAGTTGCAGTCTATACTTACTATATCTAGTGGCCACAACCCATTGAGTACATTGTAAGCATTTTCTGGCAAGTTGACCTCTTCCCATGCCATTAACAAAACAAGGGGACGAAGAGGTGCAAATAATTTGTTCGCTAGGCATCTATTTATAAGAGTAAAATTTCTTGCTGCAACCATATGTACTAGCAAATTCTAGAGAAAAAAAACACAACATAAATTTAGGTGTTCGTTCAATTCACTCAACTTGAAAAATACAAAAAAATTTCAATATGAATAGTTGAAGCATTTTCTGAATGATTAAACATCTTTTTGGGTTGATTAAAATTATTTTAAAATATCTACTGTTCTCCATCCTTATATTCATGATGAAAAATTGCACAAACTATTTAGAAAAGCAAACATCATTTGCTTTTAAATAAATTTCTAAATTGAAAAAGTTCAACCACACACCAGAACCAAAAATTCAAAAACCTTGAGGTTTTTGAATTTATGCGGTTTTGATAACAAGTTGACAATATATGGTTCAATCAGCTACTAAACTTACATATAAAAAAAAGATTTTAGAAGTTAGTACACACTACACTCTAAGGAATCTTTAGAACTAACAAACTAACGATTCTAACTTTAAAAGTTTAGGCAGTTTTTTTTAGAAGTAGGCTATCTACCGTTAAACTGCTAATTTTTGCTTCATCACTTATATTTAGTTATTTGTAATTTACTTGTTTTGTATTTAAGTGAAAGTATGACCAAAAAATTTTTTACACTTACCACTATAATTTCCATAAAATGTTTCTTATTAAGAACAGTTCTAAGATACAGTTCTTTGAGATCAATACTTCCATCTTCTTTAAACACAGCATTCAAAAATATTTCATTCGACTCCAGACTGTCCTCGTCCAACAGCCTGTTGCAATAGAGATCTTCGAGTTCACAGAATTTCTTAATTGCGTTCTCATTGCAGCACAAAACAATGTAAACATTTTCAATTTGCAAAATCCCTTCTTGGCACAATTCAAACAGTTCTCTGCACAGTATTTCTGGAATGAGCAGGTGGTCGGAACGATAAACATATGTAGCTAAAATCTCCAACAGATTTTGTGTTTCTTCCTTAAAACCTTCGACCTCCTTTTTCTCTTTTGACGTTGTTCTTAAAACGCGACACCGTTCTATCAGCCACAGGAGTATCACATTGGCACCTTTCGACTTTAAGTTCTCCTCATAATCGATGAAATTGTAAATTATGCACGCCAGGGATGGGTCTTTCACTAAAACTGCTCGCACGAGTTTCTTAATTTTGGACGATAGTTGACAAACGTGGTTTTCACATGGGTTGCAATTTAACTGGGTTTTACGAAACATGTTGCAGCATTCCTGTGGAAAAATAAATAGCCTGATCAATTTATTTCATTCCTATTTTAAATGTTGATTTGCAAAAATGCAGTAAAGCTGTTACATTAGCATTGTGTATTGAAAAGCTATTATTGGAAAAAAAAAATTTCAGGATAAATTGTTACAAATAAATGAAACAACAGTAAATTCTGATTATATGGGCTCTTACCTACTTGATACCTACCACCCATTGTTTAAAATTTAACAATGCTATTTTTTGAAAATTAGTTTCCGAGGTCAATAAAAATAGCACTAAAGATGGTATTAACTTATATTCAAAACTCAGAATTTTCATTATACTAGCTTTTTTAGTATAAAATTGGTAAGCTTTGTCTGGGACACCCTTTATATATCTAGTGTACCTGAATGGACTGTACAAACTTTGGGATAAGTTCTGGGGACCTAGAAAAACCAAAAATGCCCCATGAACATGGGGTCGTAAATGCTTGCTTCTAAAGTTTCAACGGTTCAAAGTTTGCCTGCAACAACAATAACAAGCTAGGCGAGTTGACGTGATAATTTTGCCAGCCATTATAGACAAACTTCAAATCATCATAACTTCAGAAGTAAGTGTTCCAGACCCCATGTTCATAGGATATTTTCTGCTTGTTTGTTTTTGAAAAGTACTCCTCAAGTTTGTACAGACCATTCAAAAATGCGCTGTATATGTATTTTGACATTGGTTTGTCACCAGATGTCACCCTATGTCTTAACGCACATCCTCACATCGTAACAGTCATTTCACTCATCTGTGAAAGTGGAACTAATATGAAGTGTGCAAAACTTAAGCAGCTATACAACGCATGTGGTTTATTTACAACTTATATGAACTACTACAGTTCAGCTGACATTGAACTGGGTTGAAATTAAAATTCTATTTACCTCGTATGGGACATCATCGATACCAATCTGCTCACATTTCAATAAAAGCAACTTAAAATTCACTTCTTTTTTTAAATCTTTAACTTCATCCTGTAAAACATACAATAATAAATCATTAAAAAAAAATTCTAGCGAAACAGTTATATGCTAATGTTAATTAATTAAACAAAATTATAATAATCATGCTTTACTACATTCAATTTCTAAAATTTAGCTTAACTTCTCAGTAGTTAAGTTATATGGTATGGTATCCTTTATACTTGCAATATAATATTCTTAATCAAAACTTCAGTTAGAAAAATTTAATACAACACTAGTGGTATAGTAGAATACTTACTTCTTTGCAAAGTTCTAATTCTTCTACAAGAATTACACTAAGTAAAGCGAAATGAAGTGGTGAAGGAATGGATGTAGAACCAATGCTGAAAAAATAAATAAATGATTAATAAACAACAAATAGCCTATACCATATATACAAAGTCATGAAGTAGATTTAGGGTGAGGCGAGTAGTGCTCTGCACCAAGCGCCGAGCCAATAAAAGTGCCAAACGGCATGTATTTATAAAGTATATAAGGAACACCAAAATATGTAAGAGGTGCAAAAATTTAAATTTTAAGAGTGCCATATATTTTAAGTCGCCCTAAGTCCGCCTCTGCAGGAAGCACTCGATATATGCGAGTTCTTTAAATGTGATGATTGTTTAACCATTAATATGCAATGACAGAAATGTTCCAAATGCTCGCTATATGACAGAACACTTTGCCATTATGCAATATCGTGTGATGGTGCACAAGTGACTGGACAATTCCGCATCTAACATTTTTCTGTCACAAATGTGTGCATAGCGACTGCACAAACACTGTGCCAATATTATGCAGTGTTGGCACTTCATGAGGATTTTGTTATACGTAACTTTCAATTTACATGAAGTTTGTGCAGAACTTATCCCATAACTCTTAAGACTTGTACAACAGTGTAAGTTAGTGTAAATGTTACAATATTATGAGTAAATGTTAGGATGTTCTAACATTTAAAAGATACGCCAAATATATTTGTTTTTAAATATAAACCACAAGCATAAACATCAGACTTGTTGTTTTTGAATTATTATTTTTAATCTGTGACCCTGCAATTTGTCCAGGGTATTTTTTTTTAATCTTTTGTCAGTATAAATCTAATCTTCTGGTTACAGTTCTCTGATTATCTTATCTTCAAATCTTTGATGGCAAACATTATCAGTTGTTAAATGCAGACCAAACTTTGTTTTTGTTAGCACAGTACATAAAAGAAAATACATTTGGTCACTGATTTTGGGGGCAATGATGTATAAGTGCATTTGTTAATTATATATCTATATACTGTGCATTCGTTAATTATATATCTATATACTGTGCATTCGTAAACCCATTTCACTTAGTCGTACATATGTATGACATGTGATTAAAAATCACATTTAAAATTCACCAGCATTTGATAAAACCTATCCAGTTTGATAATTTTCAATACACACATAAATCGGTTTCCGCAGTATTGTAGTATTTTATAATTATAACACAGCACCTTAAATACAACATGTACAGAGTAATTATTTGGATTAAACTTAAAGTGCACAATGTTTATCATAAAATTACATTGATAATTTGCTTACATTCAATGTACAGTATACTCCAGTATTTTGTATATACACAACACACTTTAAAGTTCAAATACATCATGTATTTGGAATTAATACACCATACTCACCATATTAATGGGTTACTTGCAACTTCGAGTAAAAGTCCTTTGACTTGATCCAAACGCTTTTGGTCTGCATTTTTCCTAGCAAGTTTTGTATAAACTTGTATGCATGCCCTTGCAAGTGTCCACTGTCCAAGTCGAATGTGATTACATAATTCGACATACAGACGATTTAAATTGCCTTCATCTCTCAGCTCTTCGTCAAGTTCCATCGTTCAGTGTGTGTTATTTCACTCGTCCAACTGTTGACATTGCGACTGAATTCTTAAAAACAATGTACAGATGCCACGGTATCAACTTCGGGTCTGACCTACGGTGTGTCACATGAGCGTCGTTTATTATCAACATTGAGTCATCGAAGTTGATAAAAGTAGAGTTTGTATATGCCAAAAGAAAACGAAATCTGTTGCCTTATGTTGTAATATGATCACGTTTAATAAATTTGGGATCTGTTTTAATTGCTAGGATACTTTTTTTTTACGTGAAGATGAGAAATATAAACCGAAAGTCGAAACAGAAACATTGCTCGTTGTGAAAGCGATAAATGTTGGGCTTCCCTGTACAGCACACAGCGTTCAAACGTTGGCTTCTCCTGCATACATAATTCATTTTTTGAGGGAGGGGGGTGTGTTTTATTTTATTTATTTATAAAACTTTCTTTAAATTTCTTTTAAAAAAATTAATTGAAATAAATGTTTATGGCTTTGGCTTCTTACTTTTTCACAATAATATTTGTTGACTATGTTTATTTATTTATTTGTTTTGGTCCACTTTTCATTATAATATTCTTATCAGAAGGGCCTGGTGTGAAAAAATGAATTTATTTTGAAAAGAATTTATTTCAATATTTGTTATTGTCATGATGAGTTTTGTCATTGTGTTATTTTATGGATTTTGTCCGCAATAAAAGAAATAGAAAAAAAAATAGAAATGTTAAGTAACAATTTTGTCAAAAATGACTTAAAAGCATTTTCGAATATGTTAGGTGCAATTCTGTCTTCCTAATGCTTGATTTTGAGCAATGCAACAATATGTGCAAAAGTATTAGTGCGAGAAGAAAGTCCATAGACAGCAAGGCTAATTCAGATCTTTAAATGCCTTTTCCTTGAAATTGTATCATTTAACAACTTTTTACACCAGGCCCTTCAATTTTTTCTTAAACCAAAACATTTTTATAAATTGTTATCGAACGCTATTTACCAACTTTTTAAACCAGCAATGAACATTAATGTTAAATAAACATTGCGTTTAAGCTGTCGAAAAAACCGTGGTATAACTAGAGAACGAAATATGCAAACTGTTAGTAAGCTACTGACTTGTAGACTGTTAGTACTGTATATAGGATATAATAAAAATTTGTCATAAAAACCAACCCATAATAATCTCAAAATCATTTGTATACTATAAACTAAAGTAATTCTAAAATATCTAACAGTTTCAGGTTATTTAGTTGACCTTTGACTGCATAATAAATTTATATTTTAAAATGAATTTTCCAAAAACTTGTTAACCAAGTTTATATATTTTACATCTATACAATTTTTCAACAATTGCTAAGATGTGTGTATAAAACGTACCATAAACTTGTATTGTTTAAGAGTGTGGTTCTTTAATCTCAAAGTAGTTCATGAAAGTCATATCTTTTTGTTTTACCATTCTTTAAAAACATTCTAAAAGAGTATCTTGAAAAATTTCAGCTATGGAGACTGCTGACACTGCCACAGATGTTGATATCACAATTACTATAAACAATGCAAAAATTGTGGTAAGCGACCAAAAATACAAACTGAAATTATTATAAGCTTAGTAAATAAAGTAATTAATAAAAGAAATTCTATTATAGCGGGAACAGAAAATTGATTTCTGTGTGGTCACAGTGGAACATGGAGAAAGTGTGATTGGCACTTCTTTGCCTACAGAAGCGCAAGACAATAGTTTCATATTTGCTTTTTCCACAAAAATACAATGTTCAACGGAGAATATTGATAAAGTTAATGAGCTCATCAACAAACCTTTGCAAAGTATAAGCTTTTCGTTTGTAATGTCTAAAATATAAATTGTAACGGTACTTCTCGATTAGACACCCACCTCTCTATTGTTGCTACTTGCTTGTACTTGGTTGTGTGTTTATTTTGTAGGTTAGGTTAGAGGAAAAAACAAATCACACATTTAATGAGTTTTTTTTTCTAACCTGACCTGCAAACTAAACCCATAACCAAGTACAAGCAAGTAGCAACACAAAAGAGGTGGACGTCTAATCGAAAAGTACCATTGTGACTTATGCCAAGCAGCTCAAATCTAGTGCACAACTTGCTGTTTCCAACTGAAAAAGTCATAATGTTTGGTATTGTAATGCAATAATAGACGTTTTGAGTACTGTTCAATTAGAATCCAAATATTAAACCAGTTTATGAGTTCAAACGAGATCATTATCAAAAACTTTGTTATATAGAACACGTAAATTAAAGCAGTCATTGAGTTCAAAACGATCATAACAATACCAAAAATTGTTTTGAAAAATAATATTAAAATGTTTTTGTTCCAGTTAAAATTACTGAAGTGGCCTACAAGAAAGGAAAAGAAGACAAGCACTCCCCATTGTGCAACTGTTTTATAGACATGCTGCAGTGGCTACTAGGTTAAAACAATACGTAACATACAGTACAAATATATATATATATACTTTCCATCAGATGTTCGATAATTAATGTTTTTTTTTAATATATCTTTAATATCAATTCGCTCGAGCTAGAAGAATATTCTCGAACATCCCAATAGTTTAGTTAGACTAGACACTAGATTGATGCTGGATGTCTTGTTTCAGATGCACGATTAACTCACGCGCACACATATCCATTGAATTTTCTTCAACCGCAACAGAAACAGCCCTTAGTACAGGTAAACTCTCATACAACTTAACGTCGTGTTAATGAATATGTGATCAAAACATTTAATGCGTATTTCATCTAATTTTCGTACGCAGCCAGAAATTGAAATAAAAGTCACCTTCAGCAGTAAGCTTCTTCCTTTTAATTTTTTCACTGATGCAAATATCATTCATATAACCATGGAAGGCTGTTTTTCTCTGCCCGATCAAATGATTGTCAATGACAAAGACACTTACATTACTGGCCTGGCATTGCCGTTAAAATCCGAGGTAGGTAATGTGAAAAAAATAATTTATATCAACTACTGGTACTGTATAACCTTATGTAAATATTTGATCTCATGTAAAAGTCAAATTTTTTTACCAAAAAATTTGTAATTTTCACATGTAAAAGTATGTAAAAGTCGCATGTTTTGTAAAAGTCGCAAATTTCAAAAGTATGTAAACGCAAACTTCAAAAGTAAGTCGCAAACTTCAAAAGTATGTAAAAGTCGCAAATTTTCACATGTAAAAGTATGTAAAATCGCATGTAAAAGTCAACCTTTATTGCAGTCTTTGGGTATTGTATTTCACACACTAACATTCATGTAGATAGCAATGTAATATCACACAAGTACCATTGTTTTGAACTTTCTCTTTTTTTCTTGTGCAAACACCATCTTGTTTATGATTCTTTAGTTTATACTTATCCAAATTCTTTATTGGTTTATAAATTGTGAACTTCGACTGATTATTGAATTTTAGACCCAAACTAAAGCATGAATTTTAGCCTCTCAAAAGTATAATGTAATTGTCGAATCTACAAGCTAAACCTCAAAAATTGGTCTAAAAAATTCGACTTTTACATGAGTATATTATATACAGTCTATAGTGGAACTAAAACTGTTCTTGGTGGTTGCCTAGGACGAAGAAACGATTATATTTTACAGAGGAACGTTACAGCATCAGCCAGCTTTAAGTGTAACAGAAAAGTCCTGGTTTCATCCATCCTCGTCACCTCAAATTGTTCCTTCTCCTTTACCCAACAGGCAATGATATTAAAAAACATGACTACGACGTAAATTACTTCTAAATGGCAATGCTAATTGTATCTCTCATTGCACTAAATAGTAATGTCATGATGGGTCGTTATTTGGAAGATTTTGGTGACTTTCAAGACGAAACAGTTAAGAAGGACTTCCTGTTCAGTTTTCTTTTGTAGGTGTTAACAATACAGGAGAGAATTTTTATTTCGTTCAAGGTGTATGGATTTCGAAAGAACGCAGAAATTTCAAGCCACATCTCTTGGAACTCTGAATTTCGTTCTTTCATTACACCAACAGCAATTGCAAAGTAAGAAATACATTTCTTATACCATTAGTTAGTTTTCACTGAAGGCTGTGTGTCATCGTAAAAAATCAAATACGTACTTACCTACGCTACAAGAAAAGTGAAAGACCCAAGAATTATGCATAAACACCAGTGACTTTGCAAAATCACCAGCACCACTAATGAATGCGACCAATCTAGTAGGCCTACCCATTAGATTCACCACACCAGTGATTTAATTAAAAATTAATTTATGAAATAATTGATCATGGATTTGTTAAGTTTTTCATTTACCATTTTTGTCATACTACAGTATATAAGATAATTATTTGCAGATTTACGCAGAACATAAGGTCCAGCCCTTTCATACCAATTGAGTTCATTCGAATGTCGAGTGTACCAACAGCAGCAGCATCTGTCAAAGGGAAAAAAGGGGATGACAACGGGGTACAGTTATCATTTTACGCCATGGCATACATTAATTTCGCACCTTTGGTCTTCCCAGGAGGTATTGCTTATTCTACTTGGCATTGGTGAATTGAAGGGCTTTGGATAATAAAATGATAAGCCACACTATTCCCAAAAATGATATTTTTACATCATCAAACTGTTTTTAGCTTGCCACTTGACCACTTCCTGGGTTTTCCAGAAAATGGCAGCATAATACTGTATAGAGAAACATCTTGTTTCTCCGTACTCCATCTTTATGGAGTTTCTCACCAGAAAAACGGCTCTCCTGAACAATCTGAAAAATGCGGCTTTCATTATATTGCCCTTCATGCACTTCAATAGAAAACTTTAAGATGTTCTATCTATACTTATGCTAAGTTTGCTGTAACTAATGTGTAGTAAGTTTTACGTCCTAAGCTCTATTTTGTGTTTCAGTGAATAAATTGCATGGAGCTTACCAACTTCATACATTTTCAAAATCGGAAATTGAAGAAAAAGTAAAATAAAATCAAAAAAGTACAAATAAATTTAACAAAAATGTAGAAACTAGTTTCACTTACATTTCTTTGCAGCTGAAAAGAACTCCATCGTTTCTTGCAAACAACGACCAAGGTCTGCTAATTTCTAGTATGATGGCTGGAGATTATGGAGAAAAATTGCGTGATAAACCTGTATGTTTTTCATTTTCCTTAAGAGTTTTCTCATTATAATATTAATGTTCAAATATTCTTGACTGGTTTGAAGATTCCAACCTTCTCGGAATGTGAAAAACTGAAAGAAAAAAACACTTATATCACGTTCAACGTCGAACTCCATCACCCTATTACACCAGAACGTAGCCTAGAAGAGGTTTTCTTCAGGTATAATGAAATATTTCATTTGTTAACATAATACTGCCATCCACAGCAGGTCATATATTATTTTGGTACACATCAAATGCACAGACCACAATAACTGTAATCTACTAATCTGTGCATTTTACAGCCTATTTACAGCATCATTTCTTCATCTTAACCAAACATGCTAACTAACACACTCGTGATTAACTTAATGGGATAAAAAAAAAAAACTTTTTTTAAAAAAAATACATATTTAATATGTTTGTCTGCAACTAATATTGACGATTTAGAGTACAGTATAGTTGTTTCAGTCTTTCACTAATCGATTTCAACAGAGTTCAGGAAATTTTACCACAACGAACAAGTTTCCGCCCCAAAGTGGATTTAGCTGCACAAGTAAGAATCGAATTTAAACGGGCACTTTACATGTATGCAATATCAACTCAACCAAATACTTTATACGTTTTGAACGATTATCCAAAACGTGCTGAACTCATCAACAACAGCGTGTCTTTGAGTGAGTTAGCCAAAAAACATTCAGCTATCCTACAGTACTCAATGTCACGTATAACTGTTCCAAAGTTCAAATCGAACCAATATGAACTAGACCAGAAGCTTGGTAATGGATTCGTATGACATTGTATTCTAGGCAGTTGAAGGTTTTGGTATTCAAATAACAAACACTGCTGCTTTGCTTCTGGAAGATTACAAAACCATTCTACAGAAAGAAGCTTCAACGTATGTTGGAAAAGACAGATTTTCTAGTCACGACTACAGGTACATCATAATGGTACTAATCAATCAGACCTCATAGCCAATTCCAATTTTGTTGCATTTCAAGAATTGATTTTTTTGATTCGCTTCGTATGAAAGAAAGAGCAAATTTCTTCATGAAATCAAACGCTCTGGGAAGTTTTTCGCTGCAAAGGAACAATTGAAGTATCACATTCTGAAAATTGTGCGAGAAAAATTTCTGCGCAAGGCTACCTTTGATAACAAGCAAGAATATCAAGTAAAAATATATCTGTATCTCTATGAAAAGATCTTTAGTTCGTGTCGTTATTTTGTAACACTCACTTGGGTTATTGTTTCAGAATTTTTTAAGTCATTTGTATACGTATTTGAGTGAAGTAATGCACCAGCATCTGAACGAATTCCTTTGCATGAGTGATCTAGTATCGTCTCAACCACCATCCGACACAATTATGGCAAAAAATGCCCCTAGTGAAGCGATGTTCCTTGGATATTTAGAATTAGCTCAAAAATACCACCAGCAGGTACCAATGTTTTTTTTTTTATACAAAATTTCAAAAACATCATTTCAGAGATCAAAAAACCTAGTATGTAGCTTTTACAATGCCTACTGCAGGTATTCAGTTTATAGGAGAGAGTCCTCGTTATTATGGCGAAACTTAAGTCAAAACAAAGAATGACTTAGTTTTTCAATTTACATGTATTACGAAATGCTCTACCTGCTCAGATCTATCGATCAAACTCACAATACATAAGGGTGTTAAATAATAATCAGTTAATATATATATTACTTTGCATAGATCTCAAAACAAAACCTACCTGAAACATGCAATTTTTGGTGTGGCAGTTCAAGCATTTGCAGCTTCTTGACAAGTTTTCACTGGATGGGAAAGAAGTTGACATCACATTTGTCCACAAATTGCTCGAATTGCCACACAAATTACGTGTCAGGAAACCATAAAAGTCACAGGCAATTTTGGACGTGGCAACTCCAGCAGTTAGTAAACAATTGTGTCAAAGCAATTTCTAAAACCACTCAAGTTTGGAAAGTGCTGCAATTTCAACTGCCAAGTGATGCAGTTGAAGTTGCAACTTTCCCAAATTGTGCCGTTTGGAAAACTCGTTCGGCAAGAAACTGACACCACAGTGGTTCACACAAAAAATTTCTCGACTTGTCACACCAAAAATTACGTGTAACTGAGGAGGGGGGTATCTTTAGGAACATTACCCCATTCTAAATCAGATTGTATACATGTGATTTTAATGACATCATTTTACAGAGAATTATGAAGTTTGCAGAAATGACTGACCCTTGGATTGATTATGCTGTGTATTGTTTTTATATTGGTGATGATGAAAAAGTGAGCAAAAGATGAAATCAAAAACAAACAGTAAACGAACGCTGATACTGTATTGATGGCAATTGACGAGTAATTTCATTCATTTACAGGCAGTTGAATGTCTGCATGAAGCTCTTTCGAATGCACCAGACAATCCTAATACGTGAGAGCTTACTCTCAATAATTAATAAAAAAAAATGATTTGTATCATTTAGTTTATCAACTATTTCACTTTCATCAAACTACAGGTGTCCCCTAAGTCTTGAACCATACACCATTTTTTTAAAATTAATGTAAAAATATCTATCATAAATGAGAACATTTTTGTAGATGTGTTAAAAATTATTTTAGAAAATAAAGTCACAGGAAACAAAGTCGAAAACAAGACAAAGGAACAAAAGTTAAAAAAAGACGTCAAAAAATACAAGTTAAAAAAAAAAAAAAACGTGTTTTTTGACTTGTTTTTGACTTTATTTCCTACAATCGTTAAAATATGAGTTACACACAATGGACAAGCATTTTTGTACATAATGTGTGTTCAAAAAATGAGTCTACCATGATGATTGGTTAAAGAATTACTTATGGTTCCCAACTTAGGAAACACCCTGTAATATAGCATCATTATAATTATACAATTAATTATGTTTTCCACAGAATGTTGTTATATGGAATGGCCAATGATTTGACAGGATATAATGCAACAGCTGAAACCTTTTTGATTGCAGCAGGAAACACTGCAACAACCAATGCTATAATTTTTACTATTTTAGGTAAATTTATAGTGTGAAATGGCCGAAAGAAATAAAACAAAAAACATTGTAATTTTATCAATCTGCAGTAGTTTTGCAGAATGAATCTTAAGACATGGAATACCTGTACTCTTATTTCTAAATCACTGAAACGTTGTAAACACTGTCCAAGATACAGTTCAATACCTTCACACAACTATGATCTGTGATTCTAACCTAACATACACCTTTAAGTAGTTACTCATTTACAATTTTTTTCAGGGTTACATTATCATAATGTTGGCGAAGTAGGGGGAGCAACAATACATTTTAAAAAAGCAGAAATGTTTGTCCGCTCTTCTGTCGAGGTACTTCATGGGAAACCAGGAAGTGCAGGAAGTGTTGGTTAGCACAAAGTATTATCAACCAAGTTTCATGATACTTTTCTACAAACGATTTCAACAAATTCATTCATAGGATCCAGTGCTGACATGACTAATTTGAGCATTTACCTACGAGCAGCGGATTTTTGTCTATGTCACTGTGTGCTAGTGGTAACTTTTGCCATAGTTTGTAATTACTTTCTTTACACTTGATGTGTTGTTGATATTCAGCTTCAAACATGTATAGTATGCAGAAAAGGCGTTAGCCATGGAATGGACGTTCAAGAGCAAAGCACTATCGCCACAATATTTTTATTTGTTGGCGAAAATGTATTTTTTGAAGCAAGATTACAACGAAGCTGATAAAACATTGTTGCAAGTGATCGAAACTGTTGATGCGGTAAGGTTCATGCTAAAAGCTTGAAAAAAAAATGTTAATGATTAGTTGATGGGTTTGATTTTCATGTAGATCAACTTTAATTACAGGATGCAGACATGTGGGCTTTGCATGGGCATGTACTGTATGCATTGCATCATCCAAGGAAAGCAATGCGACTTTACCATAGAGCCATTAGCACTCTGAGACCACCTCAGGACTTGAACATTGTTTACATGAAATTAGCCTATATTTACATGGAGTTTGATGAGGTGAAAATAATGAAGTTCCCTAAGGATTGTACATAACAAAACAAAAATTTTATACATGTAAGTTATTCAACAAATACTTTCCCATTAGCCTCAGAATGCCAAGCGCTACTTTCTTCTTGCTTGCAAAAACTCGCCAACATGCCTGAGCTGGTTAGGAGTAGGCAAATCATGTTATCAGGTATTTTTTCCTGCTTTTAAGACAGTTATTTTTTCATCACGGATAAAATAGGGTGAAAAGACATCCTGGTTTTTGAGCACAATTTCCCGAAGTACCGAAAACGATTGTTCAAGATGCCCCCTTCTGTCCCGGTTTTTCGATATTAACCAATAATAGGCTACATAAACACATACATAGTAATGCCATCTATTCCATTCATTATCATTTTGTAATTTTTTTCACATAAGCCTATAATATTTTTTTTTATCTAATTTCCCTTCATTGAAATCTGATTATACCAAGTTTGTATGTGAGTCAAACAAAATGATCATGTAATATTTGGTGTACAAATATTACATGTGACACCAAATAAGTTACCTATCTATGTAGAACTCCTAGATAATAAGGAGTCTACTGTAGTGCAAGTAAAATCATTATGTGATAGATATCTCACAGTATAAAACACTACTCAAACTTGCTACCAACAGATGGATCAATTGATCGAAGCTGAAGAAGCACTTTCCGAAGCAAACATTTTGGATAACAGTAACCCAGAAGTATGGGGATACTTGTGCCTAGTTTGTTTGAAAACTGGACAGGTTGATGCATCCCAGCAGTGTTATCGCTTTGCATGCAAAGTAAGATGAATGCAAATTTCATCTTGTGTAGTTTCAATGTCTACATTCCAAGACTAGAATGAAAAAGTTTTACAATTTTAAAGTTTTACATTTACAATTTTTAATTCTAAATATTTTATACTTGCAGTACGAATTGAAACAAACTGAGCTAATGAAAGAAATTCGGCAACTCTCCGATGCTGTTGGGATCGATGTCAAACTGGTTTAAATGCATTCAAATTTCTTATCATTCTTGGCTTAAAATGATTTACCATTTGTTTGTTATATGTTTTGTAAAGTATACTCGGTTATGTTAAATTAAAAATTGTGAAACGTTTATTTTATTCACATCATGTGGTCATTAATTTCACAGGTACTTTTACGGGACAATAATTGAACAATATTTTCAAATTATGACATATGTGCGTTTGATAACCACAAAATACAGGCACTATTTCAATACAACCATGGTAATCTTGTAAACACAATTGTACAATACATTCCAAAGTGCAATATAAAAAATTTAAACATTGTGAATTCAAATGTAAACACATAGAAAAAGAGTGCAATAGCAATTCAAAAACTGACTAAAATATGCTCAAAAATGGACAGTTCTTGTCCCATTATGAATAACATGATTTGTACTAGTAAGCGTAGAATAGATTATTTGTCAAGGAACACTTTCTGACAATTAAATCACAACTATTTTTTTTTGTTGACCAATAAATTATAATACAACCATTGAAAAAATTGGTCTTTGGGGGTTCGGCGCTATAAATTATATTGTTGACACATTATGAGTGTAATCATTGGCTATACGCTGCTGTAAAAAGAGCAAAGTGCAAACCACAGCAGCGCAATTAATGCCACCTTCGTACCAGGCCAACTCATGTAAAAAAAAACAACAGGTTTTCTTCTAAAATATACAGTAAGAATTAAAGGTTACCTTCATTTAAAGTCATAACAAAAGTTATAGTTCGGAGGATCTTTGGGAATTGGTGGTGGTTGATCAGGAATTTTAATACCCTCGGTATCCAACAACCTCAATTTGATGTCCATGCTGAGAAGAATTCCCAAATCGGTCTTGGTCTCCTCGCTGGTCATAGTGTTACCCAACAAAGCGTTCACTCCGTCGGTCCAGTAATTAAATATTTTCTCATTAGGGGCAACAAAGTTTAACGACTCCAATTCAGAATCGAGAAGCAACGAAAAAGCGAGCGAACATGTCGATTTTTTACCTTTGACATCCTTCATGTGGGGACATTCTTTACCTATGACCAGGCTTTTGATGTCCACAACAGGCAGTTTAGTTGGCAGTTCTTCGAGTGTTGGCACTGTGTTCTCCTCGCAGTCACCATAATGGAACACTTTATGATTAGGTGACAGCCGGCAATACCAAAATTTATCCTTGATGCGCTGACCTTTGCCGGAGTATTTGGTAAACATAGTGCCTTCCATCAGGTATGTTCGACGCTGTTGCTGAATCAATTCCATGATCTCTGGCGTGATCTGTTCCTTGAGCTCCACGATGGGTGGAGCTTGCGACTCCCATTCTTCTCTGTTGCTGCGTTCCTGCTGCCACAGGTTGGTGATTTCACTGTACGTTAGAGTGGTCAATTTTGCTATAGCAAAGAAAAAACAAATTTAGCTACAAACCTATTGCCTATGCAGTAGAGTTTCCCTAACCAGATGTATATATCGGACCAGTGGGCGTCGGATTACTGGATTTTGGACAGGGTATTGTACAAAGTACCAAACAAACAAAAAAACATATGTACTGCAGTTATTAAGTTCATCATCAATACCATTGCACATGAAATTCGTCATTTTGTTGATGGTTTTTTTGTTGTTTTTTTTTTTGCATTTAAAAACAGTTTCGTGTACAGACCTGCTACAGTACCCGCAGTGTGTCAGATTACTGAAGTGTCGGATCGGCGAGGTGTTGGACTAGAGAGTCTACTGTACTGATACGCTGTATCAATACAGGTATCAGTACCATTTGAGCATCAACTAGGCTGGGAACTAATCTATATTATTTCATAATAAAATGTCCTTCACATAGTCTACAGAAGATTCACATAGGGCCATATAGGCCAGAGCTAAGGGCAGCAATATCATAGAGGCATCAGTGGTGGCATAAAACAATAAAATTATACATTAGATGTACAAATGTAGACTTTTATTAATACCCGTCAAAATATTAAAATATTTTTTTGCACTTATAGGCCTACTAAATTTCCTATTTTATTTTATACGATATGTTGAATCTGGGCAAAAAGGGTGGGGATTCAGTGTGTATAGGCGGAAAACTACTGAATCCGACCCTGCATAGGCCTACATAAATTCATACTTACGTAAGAAATCCGCACCTACATAAGACAATAGCACATTTTTTAGCAAAAAACCAGCTGCATGTGTAAGGATACTGGCTAGAAGAAAAAACAGCCCCATGTGAGTCACTACTAGATTTGAAGATGATGAGCACAGTTGACTATTCATATCGTAGGCCTTACTAAACATCATTTTTGCTAACTAAACTTGTGCTTAAAATAGGTGTAATCTTTATTTTTCATTTATGGGAACTCCGAGATAAGTTAAAATACAAAGTTGTGAAACATGCTACTGTAGTTACGCAAGTCGAGAACTGTCAGCAATATTGGAAGATATTCTTACCTTTGAATTTATCTAGCATTTGTGAACTTGTCTGAAGCGCTCTTGAAATCTGCTCTCTCACAACGCTGAACACTTTCACGAAATCTTCCGTTGTGGCACGCATTTCTTTCCAAGTTTTATTCAACAGTACAATGCAGATGCAGAAAAACTCTTCAAATGGGTGGTCGTGTGTGAAAAACATGGGATAAAAAGTTTCGCCTTGTTCGCTCGGTAGCTCACCAATTTTCAAGACTTCGCACAACAGTTTTGTCAGTTCAATGCTGGTACTTACAAAAGGACATTCGTGCTCGTCAGAACGGCATGAATTTTCCAAAACAACTTTGGTGTAGCTTTCCGAGTGGAAACGTGCAAAATAGATCATGTTATCCAAAGCAAGCATGCCAGGAGGAACCTCCATGAAATCCTCTGCAGGATTCAAAACATTACGAAAACCAAGTTTTTTGTAATCCTTTCTGAAGTCCGTCTGCCTTCGCGCTGGCAATTCTCTATTAGTTGTGCCGATGTCGTTATCAGTGTCAAATGCGATTCTTCTCAACTCAAGAATCTTACTCATGGCATCTTGGTCCTGGGTGTCAATTTTACATAGCATACGTTCTTCCAACAAATTGAACAGTAACGTCTGCAAAACATACAGCTGATGAGCCATTTCAGCACCCACTGTTCGAGACCCTTGAATAATGATGTTGTTCAGAATGATGTTACGAGCGAGGCGCGAAGAAATTGTTGCTGCAATTGCCTTTCGTTTTCCTTCGTCCGCCTTCATGAACAGAGCGTTGATGAGGGCGAGCGCATTTTGCTGAATCTCAGCAACACTGGACTGGAGATGCTGCATCAGGTTCGGTAAGGTGACTTCACGATCGACAAGTGGATACTTCTCCGTGCTGTTCAAAACAAGACTCTCTAGAATTGACAAAGAAGCACGGGCTGCACGGGGAACGTTCAGCGTGTGGTTATTGACATAACTAGCGACTTTGGTGATGAACTTTGGTTCGATGATGTCCCAAGATATACTTCCATTATCCATTATCTCAACAAAAGCAGACAGAGTGTAGGCAAGAGCTTCTCCACTGTACGTCCCTTCTTCGATGATAGAAATAAGCAGTGACAACCCCTGCTTGTTAATGAACTCCAGAGCAAAAGTGTTGTCCACAGCCAGTTTGTCCAAGTCGCTAAGGGCCTTGCGCATCTCTTCGGCCGAACTGCTCGGGTTGTTGAGTTTGTCCAGAATCTCATGGGTTGTCTTTGTGGGAGAGAAAGTCAGACACAGGATACTTCCATTTTTGATATCACTTCGGTTCTTTTCGGTAATGTAATTCTGGGAAGCTTCGGTGAACTGAAGTGAATATTGATCCGGTTCTGACAATGACCAAACACTGCACAAATCCTGAATTATTGCTGCCAGTGGCCGTTTCTGATCAAATTCTATCAATTGTGGACTCTCCCCTGGCATCTGCACCGCTATTTTCACGATATTCGCGTCTTTTGGACTAGGCATGGTTGCAAGTTGTTGTTGACAAGTGACTTGACTTACCAGTTCGATGGGGGGAGGAGGGGCAAGACCAAAAATGTGTATGCCTTTGTACACAGTATAAGCTACAAAATACTGATTAGTTTGTCAATACCAGTAAGTTGACCACTTTTCAAGAGTTTCATGGATACATGTTTCCTTTCTTACTCCCACTGCGAATTGTCAGTGCTGAGGATCACTGTAGTAAACGATGAGTAAGGTTAATTAAAATTGGTCGATATGGAGACTTCCTTTCCTGCCTTTGCCAATTCACGACTACAGGCAGCGCAATCTGCTGTGCTAAAATACTTTCAGTGCTCTTGACACGTTCAACTTTTTCACCATTTTTAAGTAAAATTAATAAAAAACATATATACATAAATTAAGAAAAATTATCTGAAAAAGTCAATACAATAATTCTGAGGTTTCCGACTAAAAGTTTCATGAGAATATGATTAGGAAGTTGCTGAAAAATAATTTGCATTTGTTGCACTTTTCATTTTTGCTAGCATTGTCATTTTTATCTATTGTAAGTTCCTTTGTATTTTTGTGAGGTTTTTCGTTTCATAGGCATAATCAGTAAAATCAAGAATTACAAGAATAACTAATTTACCATGTATCAAATTATTGGTAAGTTCTTTCCTACGGGGCGTAGTTAAGGTCCAAATTAGTAGGAGTTGAAAGCCCCAGCTAATTTATGTTGAATAAGTTTCCATATACTGTACATACCAATAATAATTAATTGAGGAGTTGGGTGGAATGATGGCGTAACTCCAAAACTGTAGTTTTGAGAAAATGGGCAAAAATTTCTGCCACCTTCAAGTTTAAGATTAAAAACAATTCCTGTCAACTGTATAGTTATAGAAGCAAAATGAACAGGTTTTGCAAAAAAATGTTGACTATAAATGCATTTAAGCTATTTTTTCCAAAGATCAGAATGTTTTCCAATGAAGTGAAGCAACAAAAAGAAATTCACAAAAACTTCCCGATTTACAAGTCGCGTTCCATATTTTTACTCCAAAAAGTCCAAATTATAGACAACCCAACGTCTCTAAGGACTGGTCTAAAACGATTCAACATATGCATTTTAAGAAATGACAAGTAGATTTACGCTGTTTCACCACCCGACTCCTCATTTACATCTTTCAATCGTACCAGTACTTGCCCAAGTGAGCACCACCAGTACAGCGCATTGTGAAACACTTTTAGCTCCTCATCAAGTTGTTAGCACTGCAGACATGCATACAATAACTACTGTATATGAATATATTAAATAAAATTAACACATATATTAAACAAAATATATTAAAATAATAAGCAGAATATAGAAAAAAAAAAACTAAAGTTTTGAAGACTTTAAAATAAAATTTTCTATTTCATTCCACACCGCAAGCTTCAGTCCAAATATTACATATTTGTGTGCAAACACAATAAAAAGAAAAGCTTTCCATTGCATTTGAACTGTTGCTAATGCTTAATTTTATAATTTATATACATAGTGCCTTTTATACATGTTTCAGTTAGTTGCATTCACTTGTTACTATCCAATCACAATGTTATTATTACCCATCATGTATAATACAATGAAAATGTATCAGCTCTTAAAAATAAAAAGTATAAAGTTAAATTAATAAACTAGAGTCCCATAATACATTATATCAATCTCTTTCTTCCTTTTTTAACACAGGAAAGGGAAATGACGAGTGACTTCATATATATATATATATATAAAGATGCAAATAAGATTCCATAACTTGCACACATGCACGTTATATGTATTGTGACATTATCAGTTTCAGTCTTTCAGGCATTTAAAATATATCATTTATATATTTATATATATATTTATATGTAAAGTTTATTGAAACCATTTTGCCCCGTTCTTTCATCATCTTCCTGGGGGCTGTTGCGTATGTCTTGTGAGCATAAATAACTCTATGTTGAACTTGTTCTGAGTAAAACAAATTATATAAAAAAAAAATATAATAATAATCAACAGAACTAAAACTATCTACATTGCTACATCAAACACTTTGGATGCAACCAAATTTTCATGACCTTCAACTAACCAAAAAAACATTTATATAGAAATTTTTCAAACTCTCCTCTGTACATAAGTTTAATTTTTTTTTCCTGTTCAGAAAGTCCCGTAAGGTAATGTTAATTTGGTTAAATGGTGCTATTGTCGCCATTAACAATCTAATCCTCGTCACAACCACTTGCAGTATAAATATTTCAAATAGGTTTGTACAAAAGAGTGGTGACACATTTCTTCCTGTAGCGATGGGTTGCACTGAGAACCATCACACCATCCTGAAAATCAACAGATAGACAATCATAAATAACAAATCTTATCCAAACAATCATTGTACTGGTTGGACCTCACTGATTCGGAATTCATTAGTTCTAGGCAGCAGCTTCGGAATGTGAAATCTACAGTAAAATTCACAGTGAATACTTTGGTTCCTAATTTACAGTTTATTTTGCCATTTTTCCCTAAGCTTCACTCATTCGGAAAATCCGCTTATCCAGCCACTTTTTGATCCCAACAATTCTGGATTAGTGAGGTCCAACTTGTATTAATAAACTGATTTATCATTTTTACTTTAATAGACAGAGCATAAAGGTGATTCAGCATCACATGGTTTGGCTCAGGTAACAAAGTGGGTTCGCACTGCAAAGAAAAAATTAGCTAGTAAGATAATTTGGTGTGAATGCCATCTAGTGAAATAAGATATACAGGGTGTTCCTAACATGTCGTCAAATTTTAACTGCTACACGTGAAAACAACGCAAACAACCCATAGAAATACGAGTCCAAAAAGTCTTCCCTTATAGCTATGCAAATGAAAATGAGGATGCATTTGCAGACCCATGTGTATGGACTTTCTGCTTGGTTTTGACGTATAGCATGGGCATTTGTGGTTGGAGTTTGACTAGACCTTTCAGGAAACACTGTATACCAGTGTTACTCAACCCTTTTGTACACGCAAACCACATTTGTTTAGTAGGGCAACTTTGTGATTTACACCATGTGAGGGGGGAAGACAGAATCAGATTTGAACGTTCAATAAGGCCAAAGTATTAAAATGACAGCATGTATAATATACTAACACACAAATTAAACATCCAACTGTAAAAGATCTTAATCAATTAGTGGAGCAGACCTGACATAAATTAACGCTGGTGAGCAATTCAATTGTTCTTTATCAATATCTTTTCTTTTTTTTTTAAACAAAAAAATGTGAAATTAAATTTTTTTTTAGTGATCAAAATAAACCATATATATTGCATATACTCCAAAACTGTGAACACCACAAATAACTACACATCATTTTTCTTACCGAAACCGGAACATCTTTATTCAGGATCACTTGTAACAAATGAGGAGGGAGAATGGGTGGTCCGGGAACTTTCTCATTTGGTTTACGTTCGGGCACTTCTTGGTTGTAGTCACCCGGAGGAGAACCTGAGACTAGCACTACAACAACATTGTCACATTATTACTCATCTTGCATTATGACTATCGTTTCAATACATCTAATTTTGTAACGGCATACTTACACTGCGGCGTAGGACTGGCAACACTGTCCGTTTCTAATGCATCAAAAACCTCAAAATCAGTCTTTTTAACTTTAATAACGTTATTTTTTGAACCCAAGCCATTGTCAATTGTGGACTGAAAACAACAGAATTATATACTTGTATAGCAAAATTTATTACCTGACCAACATTTACTTATCTTATGACAAGGCCTCCAAATTATATAAAATGAAGATCATTCTTTGTTATGGAAACTGTTTACTGTGATCACAGTAAGTACACAATTTAATGAGAGTAACTGAGATAACAAAGTGGCAGTTGCTCAGCAATGATAATCTCCCTTGTAAGCCCACACTGATTACAATAAATGCCAATTTTCTTATCTACAGTATTAGTTTACATCTGATCAGAACCTTATTACAATGATAATTAGCAATGATCACAATAGACAGCACACACTGTTGTATCGAACTGTCAGACAGGTTACAAAAATAGATTGGAACATAAATATACAGGATGTCCACCATAAGATATCAACACATAACGCTACTCACAAAGTTTGAAGACAAATATGTACATATAACATAACCGTAACAAAATTTGAAAATAATAGGGCACTTATTAGAGTTTCATAATAAAATATGACTTCAGTGCACCTCCACCTGGGTGCCTCTAGTGGCACGAAAAATGTCTAGGCGGAAGTCTAACTCATGTCATCTGCATTTGTTTCTGCATACCACCACCACAACTGGTGCTCGGTTACTCAAAGATGCAATTTTGTAAAATAACTGACTGCAGCACCAATGTAGCTCTGACTCGCACTACAAAATTCCCATAAACTTTTTAATTGCTTCTGTTCCACCAAACATCACATTCATATAACCTAATATAAAAAAGTGACAAACTTGCCAAATGTCGCTATGTTATGGTGGACACCCTGTAAATCCATATTTAAAACTCACCATTCCAGGATCGTGTACCCATTGACCATCAACCTGAAATTTAAACTGATGTTCCCCTTCCGGCAAGTCCAAGATGGTGACAAAGTCACCATGGCTGAAATAAAATTTAGGAACATGTCACGCTGTCCAAAAAATGAGCCTAAAATCTGTATAATCTGTCAATTTTACTTTACCTCTTGCTCATAGGAATTGTTTTCCAATTATTGAACGTTCCACTAATGTATACTTGTTTCCCTCCACCGTCCCATTTGAACACTGTAGGAAGAATAGGTTTTCCTTCGCTCGATACAAGTGCACTCCTTGCTGAATTCAGTATGGTATCCGCATCCTGTGAAATTAAAACAAACACAGTTTAAGATTAATTTTTAAGTTTCCTAAAATGGGTCTTCAAAATTTTTACATAAAACTGCATTTAAGCAATTCGATGTTATTTCAGCATAAAAAAATAAAATCAAAGAAAAACAAAATGCACAGGAGCTTATGATTTATGTAATATTACTATTATAATGCCATGAGACAATTTCAAAATAAATTTTATGTATTATGAAAAAAAAAACTAAGAAATTTCATATAAAAATTTAGACATATGCAATTTTTAGTTTATGTGAATTTTTGGTTGAACGTAACTGTTGAATAAATTGAGGTCATTCTGTATATACTGATATCAGTATTTTTATTTCAATTATTAATGTCCATTTTTATTTTGCCACCTCAAAAACGAAAATAAGTACCCTGTACATGTAATTTAAATTCAAATACGTTCTATTTTTTTCTTTATCATAAACCTCCATATTATACAGCAATATATATATATATTCTATATCAGGAATTTCCGTCATGGTTTAGGTTGTTATGGCTAAGAAAAAATTTAAGAAACTCAATCTCATGATTGATAAGGTAATGATAGAAATGACATAAGTCACATTAGACACTGATGTAATTAGAAATGAATGAATATCGACGATGAAGTCATCAACTTGGTTTTTCACCGGTTGGTTTCTGACTTGAAAATCATTTTTTAAATAAAATATTTTGTCAATTATATTTGTGACATATTAACAAATATTCAGAGTATTCACCTCTGGGCGAGAGTGACTCGTGTTCGCCTCTCACTCATGCCATGTGAATTCAGTTTTGGGTTTGACACCACAAAGACAAGTTTTTTTGGGGTTCCCCCATTATCATTATCTCCATTATCATATCATCCTCACCTCATGATCATACCTTTACTTTTCGATTTAATAAAATATGACACAGTCGTATGGCTAGTCGGTACCCTCTTGAAAAAAACCAAATACCTACCTACTTATAACTTTCAAAACTACAACTACACATGTGCAGAGCCAGTGTCATAAATATTTTTATCGAACTAATCGACATGTTCACAAAATATAATAGCCTAGCAATTTTATGATATTTTTGTCATCAAGTTGAATGACACGAGCGCCTCTCTTTCTCTCTCATATCAGCCTGCTATACTTTTAGGATATTTCACTTTAGGATGTGACATTCTCATACGGTTTCCTTTCATTCAAACAATGATGAAAGCTTATTGCGACGATTACAAACGATAACATGTTCGCATCATTTCAGCATTTTCAAACAAATCAAGACACACTGTGAAGACTATCCAAACCAATCAATGAAACTCATTTACATGTTTTTAAAATCTGAAAAGATTTTGCGGAACACTCTGCCTCCGCTTTGCAAGAGTGAAAACATTCCATTTTATTAGAAATTTGCTCCAATGTTCTTGAGATTGTTGTCATCGAACAAATTACCGTTGTTACAAGAAGGATAAAAATACAATACAAACAATTCCATTTGTATTTTTTCCCATGCGATCTTACTTTTTCTTCATGTTCTTCCAGTGATGACTGGCACAAAATACGTGCTTTCTTTTTAGTAAAATCAAAAGCTTGTCCGTCTTTTAAAGGTGAAGGTGGAAGCACGCACTCGCCCGATTTGTGTCGCTCTCGATTCGCCGCTGCTGTATTCCCCATTTTTTAAAATATTTTATGGTCAACCTTAAAAAAAAAAAATAAAATCCAGAAAATAATTTATTAATAATTTCACTTGTTGTAGCAAAATAGGTATACCGCAAAATACACTAAAATGAATACAAAACCAGAACTCGACATCTTCCTACTCGATCCAAAAATCAAAAATCATTAACTAGGAATTGAGTGATATTTAATAACTACCACAACGACCATTAATTGTGTTATTTCTTAATAGTCAAATTATAACGTCCATTTATAAACGCAATGGCTAGTACAGCTGATTATGTAAACACAACCCTCCCAAATTGTGAACCTGACAAATCGTGTCACTGATTTCGTTCGAACTGGTTCAATAACGAAATAAAACCAAAAATATCGGTAAACTAACCGGTAATTTAAATTCTATACGCCGTGTAAATGATAATCGGCGAATGCCATGACTTTCGCATCCCACACTCTACTTATTAGTACTACATCAATCTAGCTAAGACTTTTGCAAATGGAGTTGAAATAACCCTCCAGGTTTCAGCTGTACCAGAATTATTTCCGTCGAAGTGTAAAGTGAAAATGGATACGAAGTTGATAACTCTTTAAAAATAATGTTTGAATTGACTGCTAATTACCAAGTTATAATTTTGTGCTCTTGATCACGGCATCTTCAATCCTCTGTAACCATCTGCACTTACTACGAAGCCATGTGAATCGATCAGTGGTTAAGCACTATTGGTTGATTAAACCCGATGACGTCATACGAGTACAACGGAGAAGTTTCATAGCCTCCTTCTTCTATTCCAACACTTTGCGCACAAATTTTGCAACGTGCGCATAGGTTGATATGACAAATTTAACTTATTATTCTTGTTTTTAAAATTATAAAATGTCACATCTAGCCGTGACATAGTTAAATTAAATTTTCAAACTTTTTTTACGAGTTTATATTCCATGACATTGAACTTTTATTACTTTAACATCGAGATTAATGGATTTTCTAAATATTTTTTTATCTATTTTCTATGAAGTATACATTTTTTAGCATAAAATATAAATTTTTGTATTTTGCATTTATTTACTCCATTTTCAACTAAGCCTCATCTACTTAAAATGTTTTTCTTAAAAACAAAATTTCTTTAAACCTTATTTTTGTATATGGCAAATATAACTTCAATTATTCGTTTTATCATTTTGAATTATAAACTGTAATATAAAATTATAAGTTAAGTTTTACACACATTCATTTAACATGACAATTTTTTTTTCTGTATATTAATCTTATGAGATGAACTACTTGAGTTCACAAAAATTTATGAACACGAGACATTGATAATATTACGGTGAAATCTGGTTAATGTGATCACTTTGGAACTAGTTCTTTTTGATAACAATAGCAATCTGATAAATTAAACAATGGATATAAAACATTAAAAACGGTGCCTTGGGACCTACTGATAATAATTATAATAATAGCCGATTGATAACATTATCCGTCATTATAATAACCGTATTCCACTGTGTAACTAAAAGTGATATAATTTGAAATTTCAAAAATAGCATTCAAATGATATTTTGGCAAAATTATGTTCAACATTTAAAAACTTCTGCAAATTAGATTATCTTTATTACAAAATAATAAGTTTACTTACAAAAATATTTTCATTATAAAATTATTCATTTTTTACGATTCAGATAACATTCTGAATCGCTGACTAAAAATTCACACCAAAAAAAATGACAATAAATGCCAAATATGGAAATTAAAAAACGTGGTAAAAAATGGAATTGAGTAAATTAGGAAGATACATAAGATTATACAGTCCAATTGTTCAAAGGTAACAAAACTCTAATGAGTACAATTATTGTACACTTGTATGCCAACAAGATGTGTGTGTGTTCGAATATATATTATTTGCACCATATGCAGCATACAGACCGCTAACATCATAAAGTGACTAGTTTTTAACAAGTAGTTGCACCAACCATCGTGCATAATAAAATACAATGGACAGAACTCATCTCTACGACAGTTCAAAACATGTTTCCAAAACTTAGCAGGAATGTTTAACAAACATTGTTTAACGAACATTTGTTGCCATACTTCATCTACTTTGTACTTTTTTTATCACAAGTAAATGATATCCAACGATATTAAATGATACTTTTAAACGTGATCTCCAATATCCTTCATCAGCGCTTGTCTCTTTGCCCTAAAATAAATCACCAACACATTAATTATGAACAGAACATCAATGTTAGTTTTTAAATTATACAGGGTGTTACAATCAAGTTTTAACCAGATGCTATGCAATAAAACAAAGCAAAGTCCATATAAACATGGGTATAATAATGCATGCTTATTTGCATGTCTACAGTGATTATGAGACAATGGCCCTATGCATTATTGTGACTTCACCGTGTGTTATTTCGGGATCCATTTTCAAACCCATGTTCATATAAGATGTTTTGTTTGTGGTTGAAATTTGACTAGAGATTTCTCAGGACTTTTACCTCGACAGTCTGCCGTAGCTTCTCACAAACATTAGGCGACCCTTTTTCAAATGACCATGAAGAGAGGCCGTGGTGTCATCAGTTTGAGTCGACTTATTTCTGGTGGCAATCTTCCGGGAATAACATCGACACTTACGAATTTCTAACAAATAAATTAACCAAACATTTATTATCAAACAAAGTCAAATTTTTATCTAATATAGCGCACATTTAAATGTTTTGAAATTCACATTACCAGTCAGCCGATTCTTAGCCTTTCTGACATTCGCTAAGCTTGGACCGGAATGTAATGGAATATTGTATGTGAAGTCAGAATCACATTCAACAAAAGATTCCTGCCAATGAAAACCACAAAACAAATCTCAATGTGTTATATCGCACAAAGTGGTCAATTTTTAAAATACAGTATTACAAAATCAAAATATAATCACCGAAGGTAGAGAATCAAACGCTGGCTTCGTACAGGCAATGGTAGATGAGTTATCAAGTACTTGATACACCAGTTTCTGTAAATTTATAAAACTTCAATTAAAATGCATATTCATAATGTTGAAGAATATCAATATGAAAAAATTTAACACGACATTCAACAAAATGTTAAATACTGACTTACGGATGAATTTCTAGAACACGATTCTGCGAAGCCTTCGTACTGATTTCTTTCGATACCATTAACTAAAAACTCATCTACAATTTTAACAAATAAATAAATTAATTAATAACAAACATGTTTTACATGATATAAATGCATTCAAAGTTGAGCGATGTTTCTACCAGAAATTGCTCGTGGCAGACACTTGAACATGAAATCTACATCTATGTTCATCTCGCTCACTAAATTTTCAGCCTCCCGCTCCAAATACACAATGTAACGAATGACTTCGCATAGCTTATCACCCTGAAAAAAATTAATAAGTTAAATACATTTTATCAACCAAATAATATAATTACACTCACGATGATGACACTTAAAATTACTCGAAATGATGAGTGGTGAAAAAAACAAAAACTACAAACCTAGAATTTTTTTTGTGTTTATAAATTCAAACCAACTTAAGCAAAACAAAACAACATAATTTTCAAGAACTCATAAATACACTATATTCTCATTACAATTTTTGACTTACTTTCGTTTTATTTTCGGTGACATTTACACCTGGTATCTTTTCATACAAACGATGCAGTGTTTCGTTTAACTCGCGATGTCGTATCCTGTTAGAAATGAAATGTTAAATTCGAGTTTATGTGGTATATAGTCATTGATTCAATGCTAACCATAACCAGTACATTCATACTTCTCATTATTACGATGTCTTTCCAAAAGTTTTTTATGTTCCACTGATGAATGATAAATGGTCTGTTTTTTGTTCGCTATGGCTGTGTGCTTTTTCCTCAGCTGCAATATGAATAAAACAAAAAATCAAACACATGGTTAGACCAATGATGTATTTGCAAACCTTGTTGACATTGCAGTTTACCATTTTAAAAAAAAGATGTAGTATTATCATTAACTGGGCTATTCATTGTTCAAGGAAACCAAACATCAAATCATCAGTCACAATGATAAAATAACACAAGGTCTCTCGGGTACAGAAGAAATAAACAATAAAATTGCGCCAAAAAAACACTGATTTTGCGCCAAAATCTTATTTTGTATTTGGCGCCCTCTTCCAACCCTTCCTCGGACTCGGTTAAAAATTACCAAAAATATAAAAATAAATGAATACTGCACTGTAATAAATAAATAGAAAATAATGAAAATAAAAAACAACAAATAATCAACTATGAAAATAAACTTTAAAACTTTTGCAACTTTTGTATATTAAACAAATATGTATCACTGCTATAACCAGAAGAACAGAAAACAAATTGTATAGTAAACTACAGTACTAATATTAAAAAGTGTACTATTAAAAATAAATTGATTTTTTTATATTAAAATATTAAATATTATAGTTATCTTTGTAAAACCCTTTTTTTTTTTTTTTGCATCCCATAAAAAGTTTAAAAAACAAAACAAAACAATAATATTTTTCCAATAACAACAAGTACACACACAGCATTTTATAATGATGTAAAGATAAATTTTTGGTACTTTACGGTTAGTGCAAGGTCCAGTATTTACTGCATTTGGTTATTATTGGTTCATTTTGCAGGTTAGGCTAGGGAGACAAAACAAAATCATACATTTCTTTATTTTTCCTAATCTAACCTGCAAAATAAACCTATAACCAAGTATAACCAAGTACAAGCAAATACTTGCATTAACCGGAAAGTACCAATTTTTTTTTATCCCCAGAAATAAGTTTTTATTTTATGACATTTTTTAGAATTTTCCTAAAATTATTGTTACTTTAAATACAGTAGTTTCATATTATGTTCAGCAATGTTCATTCATTTGCATTTTAAAGTGGATACCGACTTTCGTTAAGTTGGTCATTTGCCTCAGACTCAGAAAATACCCTAACTAAAAAGTTGTAATAGCCTACAGTATTATGATTTCACAAGTACAAGGTGAGTTGAGAAAATAAGGTCCTATATTTAATTACCACCCATGCTATAAAGTATAGCAGAAAACGGCAAAAAGGACACCACCGAAAAGTGACACTAAAGGCCAAATGTCACCGGTCAGTCGTGTTTTCTCCGACATTGTCCGAACAGTCATTTTTCAGAAAATCAAACAATTGACGAGTCATGTGGAATTACAGCATAACTAAAAAAATTGTAGTATGCAAAGTATGCAAATCATATGCAACCCAATATCTTTATGCTATAGACTGGTCTATAAACACCATTCAATACATGTACTGTAAATGCATTTCAAGAAATAACGATGTAAGTGGATTTACGCATTTTTCTACCCAACTCCTCAATTTCTATGTAGGCTTATGGTTATTTACATAATAAGAGTAACAATATACATACATTTTTTTAAAAATATATACATTTCGAACATACAATATACTAAAAGTATATTGGAATGTGGAAGTTTGTTGGAATGTGTTCTACAACAGATAGATTACCAGACAGACAGACAGAGCGTCATTATGAAGACTTGGGTCAATTTTAATAAGAATTCCTCAACTACGGATTGAGTAAACCAGTAGAGTATTGATGAATTTAAAACTCCAAATCTTGTATAAAAAGATTGCGCGTCAGGAGACCTTTTAGGTGGAAGTGTTTTGGCGATGCAAAATTTCTTTTTAAATTCTAAATTTTCTTTAGAGGAATGTATTCACATGTCAAAGAATGGAAGTTCGAAATATATTTTCATCTTCGTTACAAGTATTTCATTATTCAGTCTGGTTGTGTTATGCTACACTGTTACTTTACAGCCATTCAAATCCACAGGTTGTTTGTGTTGTTGTATATACCCGAGTAAATCATATGTTTTCTAAACAAATTATTTAAGTTCAAAGGTTATTATTACATGGTTGTTGTTTAATGTTTGAAATGTCAATGGTGCTGAGGTTTTGAATTTCTTTCATGATCAGTTAACCTTTTCATATTTAGTCAGTTTTAAAGCCAAAACATTTGAGATTTCTGATTATTAAATTAATAAATGTTGGGATATATCAAAGTAGGCTTCTTTTATTTGTATTGGCAGCATACTTCTTGTATTTCCATTTTGCAGAAATACAATAAATGTCTAGTTTTATAGTATATAAAACTTACCTTAATAAAAATAACGACTATTCTAACTTATGTAAAAAATAAACAATCTTAATTAATAAATTACTAACGTTATTACTAGTGAAAAAACAGTCCACTTGGTCAATTGGTCCTTAGGTCATTGAGACCAATCAAAGATTGCAAATCTGAAAACACCCTATCATGTTGCTCAGTTAGCTTAACTTTTTACTCAATTTTATCAATTAGTTGAAGAATTAGTATAGCGAATAAGTAAAAAATGTTATTTGTCTACATTGTGTATATTAATTAAATACAAAATAGTGTCTCGTCTTTGACCTTTCATTCAAAAGTCTGTAACAGTCAAATACACCCACAAAACACAAATAAGACATGATCTGCATTATTTAGGATAACTATTAGTTATGATTAATATCAACCTATGTTATATGATTTTTAAACTACTTTTTGAATTGAATTGTTAAATTATTTGTGTGATTGATTTTTTGTAAGTTACGGTATCTCAAATTTGTGAAAAATTCATTTCATTGCAAAACATTAAATTTGATCTAAAAATTCTCAAACGTGATCTAAAAATTGTCATACGTTAGTCTGTTTGCAAATAAATGCATGATACTAAAGATATAACACTAGAACAAAGATAATGTATTAAGCAAAGATAAGCAAAATTAAAAGAAAACTGATAATATATTTGATCATACAATATGATCATCACCATTTAGTTGCATGGTTTTCACTGTACTACATTACCAAATTAGGTGATGGTAAAAAAAATACATATAATTTAAGTTGTAACCCTTTTGACATTTTTCACGATCATAAAATGCTTCTCTCGTAGCCAAAAAAACAGCTCGACCTAAATAATTTAATGTTTGAAACAGAAATTGATCTGACTAATAGTGAATATATTTACAAACAAAAACAGGCTAATGGGGTAGAATTAAATTTTTGATCAAATACAAACTAATAAAATTTAATTGTCAACTTTTGAATATCAAACGCACAATAATAAATTCGGTCAGGTAAATTGTGAATGTTGCATCCAAAGAGCAACAGGTGCATTTTTTGTTTACAAATTCTATTCACCTACAATCATTCACTCTCTTCCTGTTGCAGATAATACTTGTTTTGTGTACGTGCTTTAGCAATTCAAATTTCTATTTCAGTGTTACACTGACCTGATACTGTTAATAAAAAAAAAGATATATTGATGGTACAAAATTCATTTCTTTTGGAAAAAAAAAATCGATTTAATATTATCATCATACAATTTTTGGACATGTCCACTATGCTGTGAATTTCATGACTATGTAAAACTACTACAGTTCAAGCAATTTGATGAAATTGAAAGTGCAATAATTTTTTGGCTCATTAATGAAGACTGCAAATAAGATTAGGATACTTGTGCGGTTCACGGCACTTTCGCAGAAGGTCTTTTCGCAACGGAACTTTGGCAACTTGAATTTTTGCAACTGGGAATTCTTGCAACT
>JAQIWH010000490.1:0-48290 GCA_034695005.1 Cryptops parisi | reverse complement strand
ATCCTGTTTCGCCTAATCATAATTGTTTCGACTCACCTGTTTGTGAGTCGACCTAACCTAACCTAAAACACTTAATACCATCCTCGAAATAAAACGGTTCCGTCTATAAAAAAAAAACAGGTGAATCGAAGCAATTATTATTAGGCGAAACAAGATTAGGGGAAACAGGATTAGGCGGAACGGAGAGCCACGATAACAGTACAACGTTCCGGATGTTGACCTTAATTGCATGCCGTTTCATAGTTGTGAAATTACTCATCATGTTCACAGCGTATACATATTCCGCAGCACTCGTGTTGCGTTCATCCATGAAATAGACGTAAATGTCATAGGTGAGATATTCGGAACTGACATCGCACAGTGGCTGTGTTTTCGATCGATTGTAACCGATACTCGCACGTTGATACTTCACTGTTGTCAATTGGTAATCGTAGTCTAGTTTCAAGTAAGGAGCCATTTCGACTTCAAATTCCATATTACAACCACCCGGTATGGAATCTATCGAGTAATGTAAACTTTAATCAAAGTTCAAACTTTTGAATTTTACGGTACATTACACCAATACTCAGGCACTGTATACAGTAAACCCAAGCATTAACCTTTAACAAACTAATAGATCGTTACCTTTGTTTCCATATCCTTGAGCTTTAATAGCAACGCTAACAACTTCAGTGCCAATGTTTTTCAAAAACACAGACGCTGACTTGGATTCCACTTTCATCATCGAGATCAGACCCACGTCCAGACCCGTGACGTAAGTACCGTAAGCCACAGGATGCGTTGCGTTACTCTCACTCGACAAAGTGATTGCATTGATTTGTGAATGTGCTTGAAAAAGCACGTAGCGTGTTTCCGTGTTGACGGCCACCATTAACTGAACAGTAACGTTCGGTGCTAATTCCGAAACTTGGAGCTTATCGAGCACGAGTTTAAGAAAGTTGCCATCTTCGTGCGCAACTGAAAAAGCAAAATGTAAATCTTCTGTAATCAAAATCTACTCTACAGGTGTACAAAAATTTAAGTTCCAGGGACTTTGACCAACAAAAAAAAAATGTCCCAAAAACTTTCTCTGCAAGTCACTGATACTATCCAGTGAAGTTGTCATGCATCTTTAAAATCCGTGTTAATCACGCGAACGACTAGAATCTAAAATAACTCCACTGCATAGTATCAGTGACTAGCAGAGAAGTTGTTGTGCAGCATCCTACATTTTAATCTACTGATCAATTATTATACAGGGTGAATCTGAATGGTTTGTTTGGGAATATATTTTAGAGACCTGAACAAGCAAAAAAAATCCTACTGTACGAACATGGGGTCGGAAACAGTCGACCCTCGTTAAACCGCCCCCCTATAGAACGTCATCCCCGCTTTTTGCCACTAAACAACTTTTTGCCACTAGTCCACCCGGTCAGTTACCTAGGGTAAGTTTTGCCTTTTCGGTTTTTTTATCTTAGTTTTTCTGAATAAAACAACACAAAACCAATGTATTTTTTCTACACATTAATCCGCCTTCTTTGAACCGCCACCCTCGTTCACTGCCAAACTTTTATCGAGTTGCCAAGGGTGGTGGTTTAAAGAGGTTCGACTGTACATCGAATAAAAAACAATAAGTAAAAAGAAATAAAAATAATTAGAAGCAAATAAACACATCAGAAAAAAGAATAAATTAATCATAAAAAAAATACAAGTGAAAAAGCTACAAAGACTATTAGTGTATAATTCAATTTTTAATAGAAATGTTTCTGTATTTATGATTTTACTCCGTTAGGAGTGTTAAATTTTGAAATAAAAAATGGGTGTTAACAAATGCTGGGTAAAGTGAATTAGAAATTTTACAATTAAAAAATTGACGAGTAAATTCCAGTATTTAGACCGAAATAAAATAAAACTATACGTAGTATAGAACTAACGTAGTATAAAACCAACAATTATTCAAGTAAACATTTACACTGTTTTCGCACATGTACAGTCAATATTTACAGACAAGCGATGGAAATTTAACCAAAGCTATATCTATAAATAATAATACCAGAAAAGTACAGTATATTTGTACATAAGCTTATCTTATATTATTATTATTAGCATTAATAAACATCCAAGTTTATTAAGTTGAGTCAGAGTTATTCACATATTACATGTTAGTAACGATAGTAATTTAATAATACAACAATGAAATGCATAACGTAAGGAAAATTCAAATTACAACAATGAAATACATAACGTAAGGAAAAATTCAAATTACAACAATGAACTGCATAAACACGAGCTGTAAGTAATCTAGACACCCCGTGGTTACCATACTGTACCAATCATGGGGTTAATTTCTAGTATCATAATATCAATTTAACTATCATTATGTTTATGTTAGCTATGTTTATTATTTGTTAGTCGTTATCAGCACTAATACAAATGCCGTTAGTACAGGACAGATGTGAATAAATTATTTTTCTCAACTCAAAATTGCATATTTTGGACATTGAAAACGTTTTAAGACATCCTGTATAACTAGTATCGAATGATCCCATGAACTCTGTTTTATTAGCGACAGGAAACACGATCTCCAACTAATTTAACAGTGACAGATTAAGCCGAAGTGGACAGTGTCATGTGGTCGCTCGTTAAAGAAATTGGAAAAACAATCCTGAAACCAAATATGATGCGCGCTTGACAAATGTCGTCAAGGTGATTAAAATATAATTATTAAAAGAAAATAAACAGCAATACGACAATAAATATTTAGTGCTAGTCTGAGTAAATGTACGAATCTTTGTCCAACTTTTGGTTCATTTCATCTAAATATTATACGTTTATCCAAATATTAATTATTCCATCAATCCACACGAAAGATGTTTGTAGTTACTATTAGTCAGATTATCTTTCTGGTTAACCAGAAATTTCCACTTATCCGACGATTTTAATCAAGAATATCAATATAAAGTATGTAAATAAGCTTACATAGGTTAATGAAAACTTAAATTTTAATTCAACACGTTAATAGTACTGTGACACAAGACTTAAAATATTGTTTTGAGATAGAGTTACTAGACAATTTCAACTATATGTTGTATTTATTTTGTTGTATTTGTATTAATGTATATTAATATGTATTTTATTATTTTGTGGCTGAATGCTTGGGTACTTAGATTCAATATCTCTGATCATGATTGATATCTTTGATCTTCAGTTTTATTACTTTTCTAAATATAAATTATTGCTCATCATCACTGATGTATTGATTACTATTAGTCATTCACACTCGGTAAACATGTTTTAAAGATTATAGAACTTTGGGAATATATTTCAGACATTTCAAAATATACAGTATACTTCAAAGCTGATATTATACAGGTAACCATCATTCTTGGCCAATATCGCACTTATTCGAAAGTCAAATTGGTTTTCGAGTTTTCGTTAGCAATACTCAATTTCACTTTTCAACTGTCAATTATTTTGATTTATTATGTCGACTATGTGAAGTACTGTATAATTTTCCAAAGCCATATGTTTGTTATTGCAGTCGGAACAGGTGTCATTCTGAATTGCATGCATTTAGACAATAATATGACATTATCTAAAAAAACAAAAACAAATTGCAAACTGCACCGACTAACTTACATATCACCACAATTTGATTATACTACGAACCAATAAAAACTTATTATTTTCTAAACTGTCTATAATAGGAAAGTTTTACATGAAATGTAAACCATAATTTGGGACAGAAGGAGTGTTTAGCAACGAACTCAATTTATTTCCACTATGTAAGTTTAGTATTCTACATCTAATTCTGTATTCTATTCACCCATTCCAACCAACTCATATATTGTGTAGTTTTAAAATATAATAGTTGTATATATCATATATTTTTACCCTAGATGTATCACATTATACCGATTAATCACTCCCTGTCCCAAAATATGGTTTACATTTCATGCAAAACTTCCGATTATTGACAGTTTCAAGAATCAATGTTTCTGACATGTAAATTAGTTTATAAAACTTACAGCTATTGCTACATCGATAGTTCGACAACCTACTTGAGCCATAACTTTTGGATCACCCTTGTATAATAAATCAGAATAGCCTGCTCATAGTAAATAAAACAATGCACTCTGGAGTACATAATTTACGCAAATAACAAATTTTGAAATATAATCTATGAAAAACATAAACCATAATTTTTGGAACTAAAAACGAAACAAAACAGCCAAATGTAAACCATATTCTGGAATAAAGGGTGTAATATTTTACTCCCCTATTTATCGAGGGATGCCGTATAATCGACTATAAACATTGATTCATTATCAGATCTCGAATTTACTAAAAACACGAAAAAATACCCATGCAAATATGCATAAAAAAATCTCGAAATACGCACTAAAAAAGATAATATATGATAAAATATGAATGCAAAGGTGGCATAAAACGACCTCAACATACGCAACAAAAACTTTAAAAATTTTCTTTACTGTTTCTAGATGTGCTCCAAAAAAGACAAAAATTTAAAATATCACTATTTGTACACTTTAGCATATTTTCACACATTTAGACATTTTTCCATCAATGGTGAATTCGTTTTAGGAAACGATGCATCTCAGTGACACAGATGGTGTTTGCTTGTCCTTAGTGAATAGATGGGGCTGTCAAGTGTGAATGCAAGGGTTTGAAATTGGAACTTAATAAAACTACCCTATAAATATATATAACCTATAAATATATACATGTAGTTCCAGTATTTATTTGGATTTGTTTTTTTATCTTTCTGAGAATTGGTCAGGGTCACAAGCAATTACCAGCATTTTACCTGAAAACTATTGGAGATGCATACAAATGTTTTGGAACAACAGACAGCATCTCAAAAATCTTAATTTAAAAAGCCTAGGCTGACAATAAAAATTTTATGTTAAAATGGAAATAAAATCCCAAAAAATTCCAAAAAATATGCAGCAATACCTGATATTTATATGAAAAAAAAAATGCACTTACATCTGAAATATGTGAAAATATATGCAACATGAAATTTAAGCATCGCACTTGTGTAACAATGAATAACATTTTCACAAATTTTGGGAAAGCTACAAAATAACAAGCAAATGCATACAAATCCAAACTCATTATTGACACTACATTGACTATTTTTATACTGTATGTATTTCTATACAGCTAGTAGGTTATATTTTACACACTTTAACATACCGTATTGATACAACTATAATAGATCTTCACATTTTAGTGTGCTAGTTTATATCACATAGAAATAGTACTATATAGTACTACTTACTATAGTAAACCTTAGTACCCATTCTGTAAAACATACTTTGTACACATCCTGTATAAATGATATTAGAGTGTAGTATTATATGCAATATTCATTATAATTTATAATGCAATATTCACTATAATTTATATCATGCTATTGTGTATACTAATGTATACTCTATTTGCAATCACAGTAAAATAGAATTGTGTGCTTAATAACATTAGTTTATATCACACCTACTGTATAGCTACTATATAAATCATAATATGCTATGATTTCATAGTACCGATTATAGCAGAATTGATTCAATTAACAGTTTAACTAGTTGACCTTTGGGTACTAATCATTAATCTTTAGCCTATCATCTTTACAGTGATCTCAATCACTGTAAAGATGGATAGGTCAAGATATCCTATCCTGACAATAATACAAATACGTCATTGACAAATTCAAATAAACCTATTTTCATACCCTTATCCATCCTGCAGAAGTTAAGATGGACCATATTCAAGAGTCGACTGTTAATTAAACCTGCTAATTAATACAACTCTGTAATATAGTATACTTTATGACACTGACGTACTAATGCATAGTATATGTTATTATATACATTACACCCACTGGAAAATAACGTAGTGTACTTTATTTTATAGTAGGCCTACTACTTTTTACATCACACTCATACCTCTAGTACAGTAGTGTACTGTACTACATAGTTATGGTGAACTCCGTGGTTTTTCAAATTGTTCAACATTTACACACACACAGATCTTAGTGATTATATATACATTAAAATGTATAACTTATATTATTGTTATATAATTGACTAGTTATACTGTATGCAGTTAGCAACTCTTTCACTACAGTATAATTTATAGTATGTTTACTACTCATACAGTTGGGCAGATATATAAAAGCGGTTAGGTAGTAATAACAGTTAGCGATGTCATGACAGCTATTTTTGTTAATTAATAGATTATACAATGTGTAAGAAAACTGAAAAAAAAATATCTACTGTCAAGTGTTGTAAATTCATTGAATGGCAAATTAGTAACGAGTATATTAGTCACACGTTCTTCGTCACACCCATATAAAGTACACTATACGTTGTGTACTGTTAATGTTAGACGTTTTTAATCAAGTTAATTAAAGATAACAAAAAAACTAACCAGTTGCTTGTGATGACGAACAGATAGCGTTGAAAACAATCAACAAAACAAATATCCAAATCATGTTTCCTTGTATATCATCTCTTCTCACGATTTTGTGTTGTTATTCGATCAGGTGATGCCATGTAAAGTTGGCATGTTGTTGACGCCGTTTCGTATCAATTTGTTTTAGTTAAATAAAATGCGAATGTATTTATATTTCAATTGTGTTATAAAAACTATATTTGGTTACAAATTTAATTAAAATTATTATTTATAAAACGTTTGATTTTTTAATTATTTTTAAAATGAATACGAATCGAAAAAAAGCGGCTAGCTTTGCGCGGTACCAGCAACACACTTAAAATACATAGCCAAACTATTCCGCAGTTAAGAGAAGCTACCGATTCGTATTTAGTAATTATTTTTATCTAACTACAAAAACCAACATTTTATTAACATAAACTGATATTTAACAAGGTTAGACTAATTTTATCACGATAAAAGCGCTATTCAAGTCAATTTATATACATCGATGTTTTTCAGATACGATTCGATTTTTCGTCGTAGTGGTGGCTCAAGGCAAAGAAAATGGCTGCGGATTGAAGGGGAGATTGGAAGTGTTGACGGGCCAAGCTGTCCTTATTTTTGGCCCTGAATTTGTCAACATGGGCAAGGACCAGGAATTGTTGGACGCTGCTCGCAGTGGCAACTTAGCAACTGTAGAGAAGATACTGCGCAATAGGCGCTCTGGGCCTTTAGCCAGGTAAGCACCGTGGTTAGGCCTACGCCCTGCTAACATCACTACCCTGCGTTTTAAAGTTGTCCTTTTTTGTGTGTTGTTACTGCGAACAACATCGACGACAAATAATCCCGATATCCATTCCCCACCAAACGAAAAACAAAATCCATATTTTAAAACCTTCCCTGAAAATCTGAGTTAAACGGATTAAGTAAAGACGATGAGCTGAAACGAGTAGTGGGTGTATACTTCGTCATTTGTTATTGGGGGTGGTTGTCTGTGTGATTCATTATGTTTTGTAGATGATATATTTATGGTCTTAATAAAATAAATTGAGAGAAAAAAATAAGAATTAAACTTGGAATAAAAATTGTAATGATATAAAATGTATATTTATTAAAGAATTGATATCTGTGCAAATCAGTGCTACTAGACTTAATGTACTTTGATTATGTTTTGATTTGATTTGATACTTTCATTGTTATTTATATTATATTAATTTATAATATATATATAAAAATAATTTATATATTTATATTTAAATATATATATATATATATATTTATGTATAATATATAATATTTTCTTGTATTTAATTTCATATGATATTATTATAGAGTGTTTATAGGAGCAAATAGATTAAAATCATGTAAGTTTGACAGCAGGTAGTAAACAAGTAAAACACCAAAAGTTAAAGAATAAATTGACATATTGTTTATACACCTAACAGACATAACTCATTATATGTTATATTAATTTAGTTTACATATAATGTGTATTTTATTTATATTAAATATATTAATATATTATTTATATTTATTTATATTAATTTATAATATTTGTACTTATTTATTAATTTTTTTTCAGTGTTCTGTGTTTATTTTATGCTATTTTCAATTTAAGTGGATTTTAGTTTAATAAATTTTAAACATTTAGTTTGTGTGTTTATTTTTTATAATTAAGGCAATGAAATATATGCAAGGTCTATATAATGTAAATTAATTTAATGTAAAGAAAGATAATGCAAAATATATTCTGGTTATCTTTATCGTGCATTCTTTATTACTTATAAATTATATTTATCATTAATTTTGTTTATCTGTGTAGATTTGTTAACTGTATTCATTCGTTTTTTGTTTGTATTTGTTTTCGTTTCATTTCAAAAATAACATTGTATATTTAATTTAATTTATTTCAATTTATTGCTTACTGTGTCATTAAATGCTTCATTCGTCAAAATTAATTCTAATTTAATGTATAATTTTATTTTGCACCTGCTATTACTTAACCTTCATAAATTTTAAATTTCATTATTGTAAAATTTTGTAAATTTGGCTAATTGAAAATTTAATGGATATATTTACTATATCATACTTTGATAATAACTTAAATATTATATTAAAATATTAGCCTGTATATTAACACAATAATTATAAGACATTTATTCATGATTTTTTTAGAGTATGGCCTGAGAAATTGCAGGCTACATATTATTTATCGGTCTCTGGTTTTGGTTTTGGTTCTTGTTCGATTTCTATATTTCAGTTATATTTTTTCAAAATAATTTTATATTACCTACTACATTGGTAAAAAAACACGAATTCCATCAGTTCAAACTTACATAGTTGTGAACTGAAGGTATTTTTAATATCTTTTGTATTGGGTTGTACTTGAAATGCTCTATTTACTATTTCCCAAAAAATGTGGAACACATTTTAAAGGGAATGTGTCAAAAATATCGAAAGAATCAAAGCATGGTGAGGTCACCAAGCTTTGAGTGATCGTCCTTACCAGGCTCGATCAATACTACCACACTGAGCAAGCCCCCTGTTTTTTCTGCTATGTAGTCTACATACTGTGCGCTTCCTTTGTCAAAAAATGAAGCAATCGCTTTTGTTTATTTACATTGCTGGTCCAGCATTTCAAAAACCGTTTATTTATCTTTCATCATTGAATAAAACAGCTGTGGAGAGATGGAGATGAAACGAAATCATCTCTGTAGCACTCTTCATCCTGTTTTAGCCATTGTCAAAGTAACCTTTAAAGATGATGCCATTTCGAATGCAGCTGGTTTTTTCTTCCTCTCCATTGTAAATGGTTTCCAATTGGATGCCAATAATGACACTCAACTTAACTCATGTTTACCTTGCAATTCAATTATTAAAAGCTTGTTACTATGATATTTGATATTATTATTTTTTATTTTTTTGCGTTTCCTCTGAGTAATCCTAAACAAAATGGTTGTGTTTTGAAAATGGTCGGAAAATGCTTGTTTCAAAATGTTAAACGTTATTAAATTATTGATGGATGCAGTAACAATTATTAGATTAGGCTCATTAATAAATGCAACTATGGTTCAGTGTAAATAGTGAATTCGCAACGTTACGAGGTTCGTTGAATTCGTGCCAAAATGTAGTTATTATGAACCACAAGTTAATAAGAATTGGTGTTTATTCAAACATGAAATCGATTGTTTTCATATATATATATATATAGAAAGAATCGATACATATGGTCACATTCAACTGTGTCATGGCCTTGATTTCACTTTTTTTTTCCCCACTAAAGCCAACGCCCTTTTAACCAAACATGATCAAAGATGAAACCACAACGACACACAATATTATTCATATTTTATTTCCAATTTTTAACACTTCAACTTTAAAAATAAAATATCGATTTTTTTTTATCTTGATCTATATTTACCGATTCATATAACCTTTTTTTTTTCAAATTTTAATAGTCTCAGACGAGGAGGACCAGGAGCGAAAGATAACAGTGGTTACACTCCACTTCACCATGCAGCTTTGAATGGCCATAAGTAAGCATTAAAAAAATATATATTTTCCGAAATTTATAAGAAAACGTTTATTTAAAAGTTTTTTTAGTGAAGTACGGTACAATTTGATTTGACATTTTTGTTTTGTGATTTGTAGGGACATTGTTGCAGTACTTCTCAGCCATGAGGCTATGACAAATATTGTTGACAATAAAGGTTCGTCGCCCCTTCATCTTGCAGCATGGACTGGAAACACAGAGATTGTAAATCTGATCCTTACGAAAGGAGTGTTACCTGCTAATGTCAACTTGACGGTAAGAGTTGAATATTTTATATATGTATACTTTTCAAACTAAGAAACACGTTGCCGGAATTTTTACAATTTGAATTTTAATGAAATCCATTAATTCACAATTTCCCAGACGTAAGGGAATGGTTTTGCTTTATACCTTGAATTAACAGCATTACATTTTCTTTTTACACTGACATTTGACCTCTCGTGGGAATCAAATGTTAGCTTGACTTACAAATTATAACTAATACTGAAACCTACCATAACAATAGAAAGTTTATGCAACATATTTTATTTCGTTCATTGCCCTCAAAATTGGGTGCAGTGTGTTTTATTGTCACGTTATCCATTTTCAATGATAGTTATCACTCTATCAGCTTTGACAGATCACCTCAAATATGTGCTTCTGTGTGTTTTTCACAGGCATTCTTTCAAAAGATAAAAGTTTAACTATTTGTTTTGTTGCAAAAAAATGGTAATGATATCAAGTTATCATTTTTTCTCAAAACAGGCTTTAACGATTAGTCATTGACAACAAATGAGTCATGTAGTTAAGTCATCTAATAAGTATATCTGAACATATTTGGAGTGCAATAGGTGTATTTTTATCTTAATTTATGGCTGTTCTGAATATATTTCTTTGTAGTGCATCATCTCGGTGTGGTGTCATTAACATACGTACTGTACATATATGTATTATTTGAGTGATACATTTTATTTAATAGCTTGTCATGACAGTGGCATATTATTTAGGGATGGGCAAAAAAAAATACTCATCTACTAACCCAGAAAAATGTCAAAAAAATTAGATACATTTTTGCTTTTCTATACAAACCTGTGGTATCTATATAAATATATATAAACCTGGTATCTGTATAAACCTGTGGTTTACACCTTTTCGAAATAGGTGTATTTAGCTGATACCTTGATTAGTTTCCATAGTTTAAGACATGTCAAATACTTCTTAACTTTTCAACCCAAATCCTAGGTTTTTCCCCTTCCAAACCTAATGTTTGGATATGCCCCCTTGGTATGATGATTTATCAGAGAAAATAAAATTTTAAAACATTTTTGTATTTATTATATGTTCAATTTTATTCGATAGCTTTATTTATTGTAACAAGTAAGGATCTCTATTTTTTGACATATTTCAAGGAATATTTATAAAAAAAAACAAACTTTTCTATAAAAATTTTAAGAACTTTATGTATAAAAATCAGAGGTAAAGATACTCAAGATGAGTATGCAAGGAATCATGTTTTGTCAAGAATTAAAGATTTGTTTGTTAATATGGAATATTTTGGATTTTTTGATTGGGATCATTGTTTATATTTAATCATGGAGGTAGAAGGTAAGAACGCTATTTAGTCTCTTGATAGTTGGAGTCAATGTCTTATCTGACATAATTATTAATTCATAATATTTTGGCTATCTCGCACTTGAGATTGTCATCAAGTATCAATTTGCGGTTCACTTTTCACTTGAAGCAAATGAAGTGTTACTAGGGTGTCCGGTAACTTGATAGCCAAAGTTGCCTTTTCACTCGATGGTTTCCAGAGAATCCTGCTGGAGTATATGTGACTCACTCAAAAGCGCGCCAAATTTGAATTCATTTTGCGACCAGTATGCTTTCTGTGTATTCCGGTGACGAACACGTTTTAAGTTTCGAAACGAGAAAATTACACAAACTAACATTGCAACTAACTAGGGATAATTTATGGTTGCTAAGCTGAATTGTAGCATAATATTTCATGACTTTTTAAATAAAATTATGGTGTATAATTATATGGTAATTATGGTGCTTGTTATGTGCTATATAGTCTCGGTTTATAGCTTTATGAGAATGTTGTATATGCGATTTCTCTATCATGCGACGAGAGATATTTTTCCCATACTGTATATGCGACTATGCGGGAGTATTCTATTTTCAAGTGGGTGACAACGTTCATGCAACCTGCTGCTTTTCTTTCACAACGTGTATGCCACGTGTGGTGCAAATGTTTGCCCTACTTCTGGAATTGTCCCCAGCACTTTTGTCTCCCGTTTTATTTTTGCAAATCCTGACCTAGACCACCTCTATTATGATGGTCTTGGATTAATTTGGTTATTCACCTAATACGTTTTTCGTGAGAGAAAAAATGACAGCGTATTATAGTTGATGGGGTTGAAAGTATTCATATCAATTTTTATTTTTCATTATTAATAATGTTTTTTATTCAAAATTAGAATATATTCTATTGCATACTGGGTGGCAAAAGTTAGTTCACATTTTTTGGGTCTTACCAAAGTTGCATCGGCAAAAAAAATGTGTGGACAGTGATGGGGGAAAATATTTGAAACGAGTGATTAAATTTCTTGTTTTATTCTTTAATCGTAAGTTACAGATTTGAAAACTTTTAGCCGATCTCAAGTATTGTCAGAACTATTGTACCTTGAATCATCCTGTATACAGTAAATAAGGTTTTTGGAAATAAAGGCACTTGGTGAAGTACTGTTTACAGCACAATCAATAACGGCAACTGCATAGAACTCGGTCTCTCCTTTGTTAACATCCTATATTATACATTATTGTAATAGTGGTTATGTTCCTAGTTTGTTAGGAAACTTTTTAAACAATAAACTTCACAAATGTAGAATGTGAACTGACCCAATATAAAGGCAACATGAAAATAATACATGCACACGTAACATGGTGTGCGATTTAATGCGACTTTATAACTCCACTGCCTTTCCATTTACGTGAGTGACTTTGAAAATGCAATCTAGAATTGAATTCACTAACGTTTGCGTTCAATTTATGCAATGGCTTTGAATTTTTTGCGATACTGGTTGTTTAAGTTCGTTCGTGTTAAAAAATTGCCTTCAACATTTATATACTGCTTATGCGAGTGTTAACTATACATTTTTAATGGAATTGCAATCAACTAAATAAGCTGACCAATGAATTATGGATACTTTATTGGCTGAAAAACCAATAATAACGTGTGAATGGGGGCATTGTACTGTTCAACAACCAGTGAATTCCTGCGATTTTTCTCAGAAAATGATACAAGATTTTGATCTGATGATGTCTGGTAGAGTCAATCGCATTCATTCGTTCCTTCATAAAGACAACTGAAGTCTTGACACTGAACCTGTAACTGAACGCTGCTACACAATCAAGGAATTGTTCACTACCTTGTTGTCGTTTGGAGTACAAAACTCTTTTGATGTTTTCTAAACGAGTAGATTTGCGAATTCTAGTCATTCCAGTAGAACTTCTGCTTAATGGGTTTATCTGAATTAAAATTATTCTCTTTGGTTTAAGTCAGTTTTCATCAGGTGTTGGTTCATGACATTACCTTAATTAAAGGTTCATAATTTTACTTTTGTTAATGTTAATTTCTATTGTTTGAATAAGTCTTTTTATTAGTTGATCATTTTCGGTGTGTAAAATTTGGATGTTGTCCCAATTTTGCATTATTCTACAAAATGTATTATTTCACAATGTTCAAAATAAAAAATGGTTTGTATTGAAAAAAAAACACAATTTTTTAAGTTAAAATTCTCAGTAAATTTATACGTAGCGTAGGCCTATATCATTCACATGATGGAACCTGTGAATCCTCTGGCAGTTCATTTTTGTAAATTGTATCCTTAATACTAGCAAAGTACAATAATTAAAACGAACAATTAGTGCATACATTTTTACATGTCAAAATCAGAAGTTACAGTACATTGTAACACAATTTAGCAATAATTTAATATATAATAAGTAGCCTACTGAATTTTTTCAATAATAATAATAAAAATTTATTATTCACATTTTAAAACCGTTAGGCCTAATTTTAAAATAATTTTGCAACTTTTGATTCGTCTTTTACACTATTGACACATTTATACATTTTCCCATCATCACTAAAAGATTTTTGGTGTATCCCTAACTCCTGGCGCGTACCCCTGAGGGAAACACATACCGGTTGGAATTATGTGTATACTTGTAAATAACCCGTCAAAAATGACGGGAAAGTTATTCATTTAACATATATGAATTTATATTGAATATGCATGTATTAATTGGAATCTTTGTTATTGTCGTTTTTTTTTTTACCCCATGGGTTGTTGTATATGTTAAATAAAATAAATAAATATTAATATTCGTTACAGTTATTATTCGCAATATTCATTACAGTTAGAGTATTTATTTCGGACTTTCCACACACGGTGGCGCTGATGAGGGAGCACGCCTTTGTGAAAAAAGTCCTCTACTGGAAGCTTCCAGGACTTTCTTTCTACTCAGGAGCACGTGCCTGGGCAGAAAGAAAGATTCACGTGATGTTCTTATAACTGGTGAGGAGGAGGAAAGTTTTGTATTTTATTACAGGATGCTTAAGTACAGTATATCATTCGTGACATGCTGATGCTGCATTAGTGACATTTTTGTATTTTGAAGTCAAACTCGTATGTAGTTCATCAATGTATTAGGTATTTGTTGCAAAGCCTAATACACATAGCTGTGTTGTTGTTTTTCAAAACATTCTTTCAAGACACAACTAATAGCAAGGAAGAAACATGCCAACTTATTTCCCGTAGAGCAGATATAATCATTATTGTTCTCATGTAGACGTAAAGGGCAAACATGTTTTTCTTGAATTTACATCATGATTTGAACTAATGGGAGAATAAATTACATGCGATGCAGTTTAGATCACAGAGATCCATTACTCTTCGCTTTTTTTTTTCCGTTTCTAAATGTCGTTGTTTCCTGAGTGCTGTCATTAGAGCTGAAAAGTTCCATTCATTTTTTTCTTTTGGTTTTATCTCCAATTGGAAAAAAAAATTACTAGAAAGCCAGGAAAATAAAAATTTAGTATCATAGTAACACGATATGAGTTTATGGTATTGTATGTACTTTTGAGGTAATCTTATTTTACAATAAACGACTGCTGTATAGTATCTCTTTTGATAGTAGAAAATACAGGATGCCCTTTTGAATAATAATATTATTATTATTATTATTATTTATTAACTCAGTCCAAAGAACCAAATATTACAAATTAAACGAAACTCGTAAAAGATAAAAACAAAACTGAGAATAAGTACAAATGAAAAATGACAGCAAAAATAGAGAAAAAAAATGATGATAATTTGTTATAAAAATAAGTTGACATAGTTAAAAAGATCAGTTTTCATTTTCTTTAATCATGATGTACTTTTTGACACATTTGCAATTTGTTTTCTTATTCTTATTGGCATTTGGGTCCATAAATGAAAGGTATTTTGAGAATTATCTAAAAATGCATCTGCTACCGTATGTTAGACATTGAAAACTTATAAGAGTTTTGACATTCAAGACATCCTGTATACGGTAACATTAAAATTTGCTATGTTCAATGAAGTAATCTTCATTCGATGTACGCGTATGTACAGATTAATTCCTAGGTTTATGTGAGAATTACATATTCCAAACACCTTTCTTGCATGATTTTGAAATCGCATATTTCGATATTTTCATAAATTGCAGAATACAATGTATAACTCCAATGTGTTATTTGCACCACACGTGACATACTGTGCACACTGTGTTAGAAATGGGTATCAGGACAAGATCCCCATAGTCAAAAATTTCATATATGTCCAAAATTACATACTGGTACCATATTTGAAGTTACATAACAGATACTGAAAATTCAGTACAGTACATTGTTTTAAAAATTTTTAATATTCAGGCTTATATTTTCACAACCAACTCAACACGTCATCACCTTCACTTCACTTCTAAGTCTACTCAAAAGTACCATAAATATTAAGACACTGGCAATTTTTGTAGTTACACGAACTTTAAAGAAAAGAAACAGATCATAGTTCTTATAGTTCTAAGAAACATTTCAAGTTCAAGACAAAGTTTTTAATTACAATACATTCAAGAGCTATTAAATAATTAAACGTTATTGGTATGCAATTTTAAATACACAGTACAAAATATAAAATTAATTTAATAATAATGTGAATATATTTTAATTAATAAAATAGTAGTATTTAAAATCAACAAGTATTTTTAAATACATACTGGTACTGTATATGAAATCTTGAATGGGGACATTGTCCTTTTAGAAATATGTATTTGTATTCTTTCACGTGTGAACCGTGAAAAAAATCTGCCTCTCACAATCGCATATTAGCGAAACCGCATAAGAATCGTATAAATCGAGGTAAAGTTCGTAACGAGCTTCTGGGAAGATATCTCTCTTCACATACTGTATAGTGAATTAGTAAATCCTCTTGTACGGTATTGCATTATTTTAAATGTTATGAAATATGACCATTTTTTATAGTGCATTTCCATTTATTGAGTATTTTTTTTTCATTGATATAACTTGTGAGTTAAACTGTATTTAACCTATCACGTTGATTGTTGGCATTTCACTCCCAAGAAATACTGAGTCTGTGTTATAGTTTTTTCTCGATCAATCATTCGGAAAAAATCGATTTACCGTTCCGTTGAACTTCAAACCGATCCAACTAATCGATAATCTACAGTATAGATTTAGATCGTGTTTCTTTCAAACGTTCCATTACAGACAAGTTGGTAGACCTCATTTATTTTTTAATGTGCAGAACCATGACAGGGAAACTCCATTACATAGTGCAGCTCAATATGGCCATACAGATGCTGTAGCTCTTCTCCTTCAGGTAGAGATGATTTGTTGTTTCTTATTTTCAAACTTTAAAAATAAAGAACTATGTCTATATATATGCAGTATATATGCAATATCGGTTTTTATTGTTGATGGATATTTAGCACAGTGCCGATCCTACGATACGTAATCTAAAGGACGAAACGCCTCTCGATTTGGCTGCACAGTATGGACGCCTCGAGACAGTGGAATTGCTCGTCCGAACACACCCAGAACTACTACTGGGTGAGACTGTTGCAGTACGAACTCATTCGCCGTTACATTTGGCATCGCGTAACGGTCATCGTAGTGTCGTACAAGTACTACTACGTTACGGACTAGACGTGAACGTACATACCGATGGAGGATCAGCTCTTCACGAAGCGGCTTTGTTTGGAAAAGTTGACGTTGTCCGTGTTTTACTTGAACATGGTACGACAAGTCGACATTTCGCTGCTTCAAATGGGCAGTGGTCCAGAAATTTGTACACGATTTTTTTACTTGTGGTCTTTATGCTTAATAATGATTTACATTGGCAATTTGTTGATGTTCAAATTATCTAGGGCGTTATTTCATTATAGGGGTTTATCGTATTATTGACAATCGTTCTTTGTTGCTATCGATGAATTGCTACACATACTGGATGAGTCAGAAGTATGCTAATAGCTAGTTCCCGTCAACAATGACAGGAAAAACTTTTATTTTAACTCATGTTGCTTGGAAACACTAGGAGTGTTTGATTTGAGTTCATATTCCAGCATTTCATTGTTGTGATTACTTAGCAACCCCTTACGTGCAACAAAGAGTGTGTGTACACACATACACATGCACAGATCTAGATTGAACAACTATATAGATTATAGATATTTGAGTTTGAGACTTTAAGATGTAATTAATAACACTTTGGTAGGGCTTTTTTTACGATGGAGGCATTTCGTTGACATTGAAACTAAATTTTAAGCTCATCGCATTAAGATTCCTATCAAGGTGCTGTTATATCAGAAGCTCAACATTGTTGTTATACAATAGTAGCCTTTCGAGTGTTTCCATGAAATCATACTTTTGGCTCACCATGTATATTAATGGGTTACAGCAACTCGGTTTACAAACGGGTTCTCTTGTTTATCTTTATCTTGAATTCCTGAGCTTTTATGATATATATTGCATATGTTAGAAGCTATTTTAAAGCATTTGCTAAGCATGTACTAAAACGTAAAATCGTCCATAGGGTGAACTGACCAGTGAATGACCGTTTAAGGTTTATTTTAAAATTACTAAAAATAATGAAAATTAAACCTAAATAAACTTCAAATACTGCATTAGAAAGCTGAAAATGTCTACTTCTACAGATAAAATAAGCAAATCAAAATATTTATATTATTAAATATTAAAGACCAAATAAAGAAAATCATTAAAAAAAAAACAGTGAATGACCGAGCAAAACCAGTAAATGACCAATCGCAGACCAGTGAATGACCGGTTATAACAGAGTAAATATAGCATATATTAATAACATTTTAGCACTATAAGGTCAGCAGTTGTATAGGTTATTTTATGCCAGTTAGCTTTATTTATACATACATATCAGGTTATGTTATATATTTGGCTACATCATATGGTATATATTTGATTACATCATATGTTATATATTGAGTTACATCATATGTTATATATTTGTTATTTGGTTACATCATTTGTTAGGTTATATATTTGATTACATCATATGTCAGGTTATATATTTGATTACATATACTATGTTGTCTACCAGCATAAGCTAATTAATGAATAGCCAATTTTTGAATAGGTGATCATTTACTGGTTGTGGGTGCTTATTTTAGTCAATTCATACAAATAGTTCGATTTTAATATATTGTTGTTTATTTTCACACTTAAAAAGTATAAATAACAACAATTAATGCTAAACCCAGTGATTGACCATGATGGTCATTCACTAGCTTCACACATCTTTTTAAATCCAGTGGTTGACCGCCATTATAAAACAAGTATTTCATATTTCTTATAAAAGTTTCAAATAGCATTACTTGATTTACTTATTTAATCTTCATTTTAAACCATTACTTATTATTTTACTGCCAAAATACAACGTTAAGCAAGTTTTTGGTGATCAGCTAAAACATTCTCACCTTACTATTTTCTGTCTTCAAATGTAAAAAATTCCACAGTAAACTGAATCACAGAGGATAAAAAAATTTTATCCTCATGTTTATCCTCATGTTTTTATCAACATGTTTCTCTGCACCAATGAGGGATAGTTTTCTTTCTAATACTGTAAGGAATGAGATGCAATGTTGTTTTTTGGTTGAGTGATGTTTACAACTCCCATTATTTAACATTTTGAAGTTAATGGTCATTCACTGGTACCCGGTCATTCACTGGTCAGTTCACCCTACAATACGTTTCATTATGATGTATACAGGGTGAGGCAAAAGTCTGGTCGCAGCTAAATATCGCGAGAATCACTGGTGGTATGAAAGTTTTGATTGAACTGATTATGTATATCAAGCTGGAAGTGGCCTTGAAGGTCATTTTCAAGGTCTAACAATTTTCTTAATATTCATTTCACCCCCCACATGTGATGTAGAAAGTAATGCCAATGCATCAAACAGATCGCAAATTGAGTACAATACGCAAATCGATAACGGAAGTTATGGGTGAAAGAACAATGGTATCACAGGGAAGCAAACTCAGGGGCAGCTGCAACAACATGGCTTACCTGACAACAGAAAACTGGTGAAATAATTGTAGAAAAACCTGATGTCTGTATGTGTTAAGGCATCAGCCTAATAGGTGTTCCCAAAACTTTTTCAGCACTTTCCCATTAATACTTTGTCAAGGAGACTGTTTGTTGTGGCTGCCTCTGCTTGTTTTCCTGTCATGTCGTTTTTCTTTCACCAGTAACTTTTGTTTTTACCATTCGATTTTCGATCCGTTTTGTGCGTTGGCATTATTTCTTGAATACCTTCGTCTTTCTAAATCAGATATGGGGTGTGAGACGCATATTAAAGAAATTAATAATTGGATGGCCTTGAAAATTACCTCCAACGTCACTTCCGGTAATGTCATTGAATGGCCCATGGCTGATATACATGACAGAATAGTTCAAGCAAAATTTTCATACCACTGGTGGTTATCGCGATATTTACCCGTGACCGGACTTTTGTCTCACCCTGTAGGTTGTATGCAGTTTGATTTATCTTCACGATACGTGAAATATAAAAAGAAATAATAAAAAATATTTGCATGAATTGTGATGTCCGTGATAGCAAATCTTAATAAATATAACTTTGTAAACCGAATTGCCTGTATTTCTAAAGAAAGTCAACTACATTTCATTTTAAACTATTGCCATAATTTCTGGTAGATAAGCCTTATATTATGCAGCGAGTTTTGGGGATTTAAATAAAATTAGATACACGTGAGTATAATTATGTCTTGAAAATTTTCCCTGCAACATGAAAAAATGGGTACATTTTTTTTGGACTATTGACTCGTTTACATTATACTTATTCACATTGTTTGTGTTATTTACACTATTTGTTATCGCCACTCCGTAGGAGTAGACCTAGAAGCTGAAGACAGCAAACACAGAACAGTATTAGATATCTTGGATGATCTGAAAACTCACATATCTCAGGAAATCGCATCTATTATAACAAGTTAGCAATTTCATCTTGCTTTTTTATTACCGTTAATACCTCCATAAGTTTGTGGCGACGTCATTCGATTTTTATTTTTATTTTTGCAGATTACAGAACTTTGATACCTACTGATGACTTGGAGAATGCGAACCGTGCCCCACCATTTGGGGGCAAATATGACAGTCTTCGCACAAGCAGCCGGACATGTCAAAATGACACGTCTCCTTACTATAACTCTTCATCGGTCGGCAGGGCATTGTCTCCAAACGACCGAGGTGGCTATCAAGGGGTTCCGAAACAGAGACCCATGGCAGAAAATGGCCCAACTTTAGGAGGGTGAGTTGGCACAGTCACTGCTTTTTCAAACCTTCAACGTTGTAATATAGTCTACTAAAAGTTTCATCACCTTCCGAAGTGGGCGAGGGATTAGGATGTGCATATGACATAGTATGCGAAGTCACTTGCAGGTTTAAATTGTAGGATGGTGGTGGAATTTATTTTTATAGGATAGGGTTGATTTTTTTTTAATAGCCATAAATTTGTGATTCACTTTTCTGCAAAATCTGCCTATTGATGCTGGAATAAATAGGAAATGATTTGTTTCTATCAAATGTTCCTGTTCCTGCTTGTGATTGGTTCCTTTTGGCAAACGACAGTATCGTTATGTTGATGATCATGATGTTAAATTGAGTAACAAGATTATGATTCGTACTTTGATATTACGATATAGAACTTTTGTTTGAAGCAATTTTACAATTTCTCAGAATTCAGCAAAGGTTTTGCAAGCAGTGAAATAAGTACACATGGATTGTTTGCACTTGATTTAATTCTGCAGTTGTTTTGCATATTTGGGTGTAATTACATTATGTGATTGTTTTAAAGTCTTCGTTCATGTTTTCAGTATGCAAATGTTTGGTTTCACTCCTACCTGTAATGACCTCCAATTACATCTAATTTGCACTCTAAAATTTAGATAAAATTTCGCTTACATATAGAGTTACCTACGGGCAAGTTTAACATTTCCAAGTTTTGCAATATTTTTATTTCCAATGATAAGATTTTAATTTAGATTTAACTATTTAGTTTTAACAATGTTGTTGTCAATCAATGTAGTTGCCCAGAACTCTGTGAAATTTTGTATTTGGTTCAATTCAGTTTTTTCTGTTGTTCAGAACAAGTGAATTGAAACAAAAAGTTCACCATATAGTAAACACTCGATTTAAGAAAAGAATCTATAATGGACATAATAATTATCATAATAATAATAATAATAACCATACAAAAAAAAACAATAACTTTTTTTTGGTAATAAGTATTGAGCAAGGAGGCTCGTTGCGAGTTAAACTGGTTAAAATTAGTAAAACTACAGATGGACCGAAACAGAAAACAAACTCGTCACATATTCTGTGTCCTTGTCTTTGAAATCTTAATCAATTGGTGAAATCGAGGTTTTACTGTGTATAGAACATAACGAACAGATAGTCATTTAGTGGTTTTGGGGGAAATGCTTAGATTTACTCTTGGATGTTCCTACACCACAACCACTAACTTTTTTTGTGTGTGTATGTAATTTGAAGGGAATGCTTGGATTTGTACCAAATTCCACCTACACCCAGGTCACTGGAATCAAGCATGGAAGATTCAGATCTGAGCATGGCGTCATCTCTGTATCAGACCCCTCCCCCACCTCGAGAATTGGACGATTCCATGTCGATCAGTTCCTACTATGACACCCCTTCTTCGTCCACCTCAAGAGATGGACTTCAGAGGACATCGCTACCTTTAGAAAATGAAACCAATATGCTATATCAGGTGAATTTACCCTTTGACTGTAACTCGTCCTCTTGTAGCTACGAGATTGAGGTGCATTCCTAGTGGTTCAGCCTATCAAGGAAAAATTGTATTGCTATAGGTGAAATCTGGATCACATGGTCCTTGAGGAGATCTTAATGAGAAGATGTGAATTTACAGCCTTCTGGGGTTAAAAAAATAAAGCATAAGTTTTAATAAATAATTCGTTATTGTGAATAAATAACGAATACATTTTCTTAATTTGTTTTTGTTATTGTAAGAAAAGATTGAATTCAGTTATTTGTTGCACAATTGAAAAAAAGTATATCATTTTTGAGATGTATTTAAACTTACAGTATTATATAGACATTTTTATCATATAACTTTGTTTTGTGTACCATACCATAATGAATAGTATTTCATACAAATTATTTTTTTTCCATATTGATTTTTTTATATTATTGGTTATGGTTTTAGAAAATGTAAAATGTGGTTTTGAAAATTTTTTGTATATACACTAGGTAACAAACATTTTGATGTACTAGTATGTATATATGTCACTAGCAATGTATAGCATTCTTCTATAGAATGCCTGACCTTTTTTGGCAATGTATCAAATACCGTCTTGTATACAACTATTTGTGTTAGGTCAGTCAACAACATTTTCTGGAAAAACATTTAATCCATAACATTTAATTCTTGCTTAACGAAACTTGTCCAACGCTAATTTCATACAATACCTAAACCAAGGCATTCTATACAATGATTAGTCATTCTGTAGAATGTATTGTTTTTATGCATTGCCAGTAACATACAGTATATGCAGTGTATAACATTGATTTAAACATTAACCTTAAATACGATTTAAAATCATATCAAACCATGGTGTTAATTTTTTGACATTCTTAGGTACCTCCACCTCCTCGAGATGCAATGAAAAGACTATCTGATCCTGTTGATGCCAAAAATAGGGGCCAAGGTAAAATATAAACCAAAATATACTCGTAAAAACATGGAAATTTCACTTGCTGATAATTTGTTGATTGTTCATTTCAATTCATGACAGACCCACGAATTTGTTCCGCTGGTCCACAGAGTTATCTTCCAATGACATCATTGCAGGGTGGATACAAAGGACCTATAAGGCTGAACGAGGTTGGCATAATTTTTTTACTGCTTTCTGTTTGTTAGTAACGTTAAAAAGTTCAAAAAGTGAATTTAAAATATTTTCAGCTCAAACCACCCCAGAAACCTCCGAGGAAGAACATGTCTCCTCACTCTCCAACAAAGTTCCACCCTGGTTCAGACGCTGCATACGAGTTCATGTGCATGGCATCAACGGGCGGATACCCGCAGAATAACGACTATGATAGCAGTACAAGTGGATATTCTTCTCTTGCCAAAGATCAGTACGGTTATCGTTGCTGCAATGATGGCGGTAACGAATACGTCGACATGAAAATGAGACACAGTTACGCTTCAGCTTATGAAAACAACTTTCCTATATACACTAACAACTGGAATGATTCCAAGATGCCTGGTGACCAGAGGACATTTTACATTGACGGTGAAGGAGAACAGCCTGCCGATTACGGCGGAACGTCGTATGAAAATGTTTCTTGTAATGATCGTAGATACACCGACGGTACAATCTATGCTTCTGTCAATCGCCTGAAAGGTGGAGAACGTGACTTTGGGTTGAACAGCGGACAGTATTCTGATAGGCCTGTAAAGCCCAACTCGCTCAATATCCAACAACGGAAACCCAACGGTACCTCTGATGACACTACCGATCAGCCACTAAGTCCTACAGGATACGATCAACCTCCAACACCGGACTTTCCACCACCATCCCCAGGTACTGCAGAATCGGGTATCTTAGAAAAAATTCGACCCCTGAGTCAGGTAGGAACTACTTTTCGAAACTCTTATTCAAAGCATGATACGACTGTGTGTGGGGCAAATGTTCTACTATAATTTGTTCTAATCTACAACGGGGGTATTTATTTACAAGTATATTTTGTTCAAATGATTACATATTGAGGACGTGCTGCTAAACAAGATTGAATAGTCTTTTAACTCTTGTAAATACTTTTATGTTGTTAACCCACTCAGAAGCTCGGGTAGTTGTCATTAAACAGTATTTTGAAGTGTTAACATATTAAGTCTGTCGATGGAACAGACTTAATAGACTTGAAGACGAAGAAAACTATATGATTCAAATATATTAAGAGTTGTTAATTGATGTTGCTGTGATGTGGGGCTATATGCCCCTGGAATATAAGTTGGAAATCATGTCAGCAGTGAAGAAGAAACTTTGATGCTAATTGTATGAAGCAACTAATCGAATCGTTATTTGTTTTATAGTTTGGGTTTTGTTCAACATTTTTGCCATATAAAAGCTTAATTTATTCCAAGTCAGTACTATTTCAATACATTTTCTATCATGTGTCATGTCACTCTATAAAATGGAATTACAGGAAGTCCTCGATTTATGTTCTTTTTATATACAATTATATGCGCTTTTGCTATAGCATAATGTGACAAGAGAAATCCTCCCAGTTGCTCGTTCAAGAAGAGTCACTGCAGTATTCTGTGATTATTTTTAGTGCACGAGTGATGATGGATTGACTGCTGCGATTTAGCCTTCAATGAGAACTTCGAGATATTTACTTTCCTAATTAATTGCAATTCATTTGTAATGTTTGATCTAATGAACTGGATGAATAAAATAAGAATAATATGCAATCTTCGATTAAATAAAAAATAACATCAAATTACTCAGAATGTAATCTTTGAATAATTCGAAGAATTCTTGTATTTGCCAAAGAGTCCTGAACTTGATGCAGATGATACAAATGACGAAAAGTGAAAGTTGTTTGTTCAATTTCCAGTTGACACACATTACATGAATTGGTAATACTAAAAATAAATTAATGGTGTTATTCTGAATCCTTTTTGCAGTACAGTTTCACACACTTATAAATATAGTAGATGTGTCTAATCATTTGAGATAGATTAACTGAGGGCAGTGGCGTTCCTAGAGGGGTGTCACCATCAGAGGGGTGACACCCAATGTCTAGAAATTTTGTGTGCAGTGTTTAAAAAAATATTATTTTTATAAAAATATTTGTATAGTTTTTTTTTTGTATAAACACGAAAACATTTTCTTGAGCTCAGCTTACATGTAGCCTATAATATATCAATATACTGTACCTACAAGTTCATTATCTAATTAGCTGTTAAGCAGTGGGTTTGTTAGTTGCGAAAACCAGTGAAGTAAAGTATGATTTAGTCAAGACGTTCACTAAGTACTGAAATACTTGTGCATTCGTTCCTGTTTATTTATTTGAAATTATTTCATATGAGTTTACAAGTACTGTATTTCCATACTAGAATAAAGCTGGTCAATTGAAACTTGTTTAGGGAAATGCTTTTAAACGAAATGCATCTCACATGAGTAAAAAGTTTAACATTAAATGAACAAAATTTTGATCTTAATAGATCTTAAATGTTTTTACTTAATGTTTTATTGTTTTCTTACCAAGTTTTCACTTTTAACTCATAAACTCAAGTGTGCAAATGATGTTGCGATTTAAACGTAATTTTAATTATACTGTTTGTTTGCCAGTTTAATTGTCGCTACTATTGCCATTACATTGATATGCACTGGAATTACGATATTAAGAGTAACATTAGTACATTATTAAGAATATTTTCTGGTCTGGTATGCAAGGTCTGGGGTGGGGTGACACCATAAGTTACCGCACCGGGTGACACCCACCCTAGGGACGCCACTGACCGAGGGCCCTAATAATGAGAGTAAACTATAAAGTCTGGTTTTCTTTTCACCAAATGTACAAAAGTATAACAAAACATTGGTTCAGTCGATCTCGGCAAAACACCAACTGGAGTTCTCGAAATCTTCAACATTTTGGACACTTTGTGTCACCGGCAACTGTTTTCATCAACAGCAAAGTCTCATCTCGTGGGGGAAAAGCTCAAAAGGTTTCGATGTCTTTTTTTATGTTTCAGCAACGGTGTTTGTTTGTTGAAAATTCTTTGCAAGTAGTTGAGACTTGTTTCATCGGATAAAAATCGAAACTATCGAACTGAATTTCGATAATTTTTTGAAACTAGTAAAGTAAGGCACCCGTTACTACGTAACACCGTTACGTACCAATTTAATGCAGCATTACTGTTTATCATTTTACGATTACAGTAGACTTGTTAATTCGGCTATTCCTTGCACATAGTGCAGGATTACTGAGACGAGTGCAGTTTTTAAAAAAACCTAAATAAGAAACAAAATGATAGATACAAGAAAAACATGATCAGTATGTACTATTTGTGGTATCATACTGCCCCATTTACTGATATCAGTGCTATAACCCAGTTTGTTTGTTTTTTACATCATGGCATGAGACCAGATTAGCAAGAGTAACTTCGCAGAGATTCTCTTTTAAAAACACCTTGGGTCTGGTCAGTTCACCACTCTGTGGGCAGCAGATTATCTCTTTCTCGGATAAAAAACTCGCTGTCATGTGGTTGAAAAAGCTTCAGACATTGACAAATTAAAGATAAATGGTTCGTCATCGTTGGACATGACTGTCTGCTTGGTGGAAATGTTGTTTCAAAACAAAAACAAACCCGCAACATACAGTCGACCCTAATTAAACCGCCCACCTTCAGACTGCCACCTCCACTTTTTTGTCACTAAGAACACAGAACCATTGCATTTTTCCATAAATTAATCCACCGTTTTTAAATCGAACTTTTTTAGAGTACCAATGGTGACTGTTTAAAGAGGTTCAGAACTTTCACAGTCAGTTAGGAGGAAATAAAAGTTTCGGTTTTGTGTCTGAAGTTGTTGTTTTTGTTCTCATTTGTTTAAAACAAAAATTAGTCGTAACTGAGTCAGTTTGGTGAAAACCACATCGCAACTGAGTCAGTTTGGTGAAAATTCGTCTAAGAAAGAAATGGGAAGTTTGATCTTACGTTAAAATACAAGACATTTAAAATAAGTCTATACAGGTAGTCCTTGATTAGTGCGAGGATTACTTTCTGCAAAATCGTGAAGGTGTTAGAATTTCCCAAAGGATATCTTAAAATGACACCAGTAACAACTAGGGTTATGATACTTAGGCAGCTCATTGCTATATTTTATCTCACTGTTTGCACTCGCGTTGTCTTAGTGTGGATAAGCATTCCACATAGATTTAGGTGTTTATTAGTACAGTACCCGAATTCTAATCAGTACAATTGATTAGTCATGCATTTCAAATCGAGCATTAACACACGTGAATGATGTAATTCAAGGTCATGCTGCTATGATGCAAAAACGGATTGACACTAGAAAAATGTTTGTACCAGTAAATAGTGATGGTAGTTATAAATTGTTTTTAAAAAAAATAATACATTATTCAGGTCTAAACATTTTTTTTTCTAATGTTATATTTTGACTTTTGAGTGGCAGGGCATTGCACGACATGATTGTTTTCATTCGTTGTCTTTATCACTGAGCTTGGCAACCTGATGCAGAAATCTTATATGGGTGTGCTTTGACATTTCCGGGAAAGAAAGAATTCAAATCAACCACTCCTCCGAACTTCCTGCTAAAAACACATGACTACAAATGAGAACCCCTGACTCGAGTCTAAGAGCAGGCACAGCTGGTTGGTGAGTTTTAAAGATGGATTAGGATAATTGTGTTGAGCAAATTGTGGGGGTCTTTTGAGGTAAATCTGATAGGATTACCTGAGGATTAAAGCGTAAGTAACAACTTCCCTTAATTTCCTCTCAATCAAGGTGCTTGTAGTACTTTGGAGAAATATATACTACAAAAAAAAACTATCAGTTAGAGGAGGTTTATGAAGTTTGTACTTTTTATTTTATGTAGCTATGCAGTGCTCACAATCAGACAATTATTTTGTAATCATATGAAGTTTTTACGCTACATAGTAGTTTGACAGTGAATGAGTAGGTCACTGATTAAAGTACAGTACCTAGTAGGTGAAAGATTTATTCTGAGAATGAGATTTGTTATTGCTGTAATTTCCATCCTGTTTAGCAGCCCAACTGTGGTTTATAAGCATGGATTTATTATATTTTATTTTGTTTATTTTGTAATTTATTTTATCAGTTTTATGTTCTTTGAAAGTTGGCGTTTGCATCTGTGTTGTGAGTTTTTATGTTGGATTTGGTTCATTGGATTTCACTCTTACAAAGTTTGCCACTACTGTATGCTTTAAATATCTTTTTCTTCACTTAATTTGCAAGTTTTGAGTTTCGGTTGTAAATTGAAAGGTTTCATATTTTTTTTTTGCAATTTGCTTGTGTTGAATATTTTCTGAAGCTTATTAACTCATTAACACTAATTTACAGGGTTCGAAAATATCGTTTTATTTTTAAAAACATAAAAAAATAAATATCTCATATTTAGATATGTGTATACTGAGATGTAGGCCATTGCAACAAAAATTTGATATTGTCGTGATGACGTGATATTCACCTAAAAAAGCATAACATTGAAAAAATTAAGAAACCAGTAATATTATTTTTTTTTAATTATTAAAAACTGAACAAATGGTAATTTGCACGCGATGCTACAAATAATTTGCAAGTCAGTCAGTTACTGTCAACGAGATTATCTCCATTGGATTACTGCTACTGTAGCTAGATGTCCTGCTGAACGATTCAGTAAGTACCGGTACAAAGTTCATCGGTACATCACAAACTGTTGTTTAATTTATTTTTCTGTTTTATTTCTCTCAAGGGATGACTAGATAACTTTATACAGGTCACTACAACACCACCTTGAATTACAAAGTGCCAGTATCAATCATTTTTGGATTGAACATATTATTCACTTGATCCTCGATATTGGGGAGGGGGGTATGTTTTCCAAAATTCCATAAATACCACAATTTTCGGACGCTGAAATCTCTTAGATTGTCATAGTACAGTACAATGGACCCTCAAGATTATACAGGGTGTCCCAGCCAAGGCGTACCGATTTTATACTCGAAAAACTAATATAATGAAAATTCCAAGTTTTGGATATAACAGCATATCGAAGGGGGAGTGTCCTTTAAAAAAAAAATGGTGCTATTTTCAATGAACTTGAAGCAAATTTCCCAAAATTTCCTGATATATTGAAGTATGTCATGAACCCTGCTAATTTGCACACAATGTGCACTTAATTACAAGCTGTGAACATAGCACGTTTTAAAATTAAATAAACGCTGGGGGGGGGGTTGTATATTACTGTTGGCTGTTCGTTTTAGGAAGAAACAGTCAACTCGGCGAACATTTACATTAAAGGACTACTTATAATATAAATAGAACATGGTGTTGAGAAAACAATTTTATGAACGTTCGTTATCGTGCTTATTTGGTTTCTTATCATTGTTTTCGAAACGTCGAGGAACATTCGACACTATGCAATTCCAGTAGATATCGGTTTATCAGTTTGATAATACTGTGCATGTTTGCTGTAAATTGTGTACTCTGTACAATATATTTTTAATTGTTGTAAACAGGGATTAACTAAACTACACTCTAACTTGGGTTTTACGATATTGCACTATAAAATTATTCTGACAAATAAGAAATTTGTCAAATATAGAGTAAGCAAAATAGTAGGCAATTGTTTTCGGTTTACAAGTTTGTTACATAAAACGTTTGTAATTTTCAAAGAGCAACACATTCATTTGCAAAATACTGTATAAATACCGTATGTTCTGTTCCAAACTCACTGAAAAAGGATTTGTTCAATTAGCTGCACGTTTTAAGCTGCTTATCCAAAATTTGATGAACGACACGTTGTTTCTTGTTGTTATACAAGTTAACAAATTGTCATGCAGTTGGGCATTGTATTCAGAATCAACAATGTATTGACATGGTATTCTAACTTCCCCCAATGTGCTATTTGATGCTGATGCTTACTTGCTATGTACTAACATGTTTTATGTTTTCCAAGTAATTACTGCACCTCCTTTCATCACATGTCATTGTGGGTTTTCTGCTTTCTTTTCTTTGCTTATTCGTCTGCTCACTGCTTCTCCTCTACTTGGGTGCTGGCTTGGGTTCGTTGCTTTCAACAACTACAAGAACAGGAGTACAGATGTAGACGCCGCTCAAGAGACATTGACACACTCACTGAAGATGAGTTTTTCCAGGATTTTGATGGAAAGGAGAACAAGTGCGTTTCCACTGACAATCCAGATGACAAGAAACACCTTGGTACTTAATTTTAGTAGTTATTTGAGCGTTTCTATTTGTTGCAGCGTTTTGTGGGGAATGACACGAGATCTCCATTGTTTTTGTTTGACAAAGGTTTTTACCGAGGATCGTCGACGTTGCCCAGCCCCACTGCCACTAGCTCGGAAGACACATGCGACGATACGACCACTATGGCGTCCACTGGTACCAGTGATTCTGAGCAGCAGTCAACTGCTTCTACCATAACCAACGAGCGTCCTCGACGACACCACTCGCATCACTCCAGTCGCAACCATCGCACTGCTGCCGAGAAACCTTACGAAAATGTGTCGGTAACTAGCAATGGCTGGACTGACGAGCGCCGTGTCCATCTCTTAGGTGCCACGACATCATCTGCTTACGAGAACGTTGCTATTCGGCCTGCATCGGCAGATCGAGCCAAGAATGCTGATCGCAAGGAGGCAAGCTTATCCATCCTTAGCCCATTTGATGAAAATGAGGAATGGGCAAAGATTGCTGACATCATGGCATCTTTTGGTGGTGGCATTGTATCATCTTTTGGACGAACCTCAGGCATCTCATCGGCTGATTCTCATTACTTTGCCCGTGAGATGGAAGAGGAGTATGCTGCTCGTGTCAGGTCAGGATACACAGGCCTTGGCGGTCCACCTGCTCGATTCGATCTTTCGCCCGTTGGCCTTTGGTTGCAGCGACTCGGCATTTCAGAGTACGAAAACTTGTTACTTGTCAATGGCTATGATGAACTTGATTTTATGGTAAGTGCAACGTGTTTACATGACTTTGTTGAATGTCAGTACGTTCCTAAAATGGTATGACATGTTCGTGTTAGGGTGGGAACATTCTTGAAGACCAAGAACTTTTCGAGATTGGCATTATGAATGCTGAACATCGCAATCGTATTGTGGTGGCATCCAAGACTTTACCAACAGTTCCTCTTCTTGATCCCAAAGCTACTGATCTGGGTGTTGATGATTGGCTAGACTTACTTCGTCTTGGTCAGTACAAGGACACTTTCCAGAAGCACTGCTACACGACCATAGACCGAGTGCTGAGGATGTGGGAAGTCGAACTCACTACGGTAAGACAATTTTTTTCAATTCACTTTTAGCTATGCTTAATTCTTTTTATGTTATTGACCGAACAAAGTACTTCACACTTGCACAAATTATTCAGTACGAGTCCTTGCACAAGTGCTTACTCTATTTCATTCCATTTTTTACTCAAGTTGTCCATAACTTTGCAAGTTGCTATTTTTACCATACCCATTACTTTGAACGCTAACGGAGTGAGCTATACAATTCACCGAACTTCTGGTTATGTATCATGTTCTCAATTAGGGTGCTTCTGATTGTTTGTAGCTGTTTTATTATATAAAAAAAAACCTGTTCGGTAACGGGTGGTTCCAGTTCCATCCATGTGGCAATTCATACTTGAACTTCAAATTTCAATCCAGTACACATAGTTCAAAGCACCCATAAACTGGCATATGTTACGGTAGTTAAAGTGGTTCAATGAACCGGTGATCCATCAATCACCACATTTTCTAGATTAATCATTTGCTGTCAGCCTACTGCTACCATCAGGTTATTTTTTTTCTAGTGCACTTTTACAGGCAGCAGCATGTCTAATGTTATGTCTGAATCGGTCTACAGGCAGCGATATTTCAACTTATCTGACAAGAAACTTATCTATTTTTGAAAATTGATTATTATCAGACAGCTATCTTTGCATACCTATGGACGAGACATTACAACAAGATAACTTGTTGTACTTCTTCTCACTCGAATACAGGGTGTCCTCTATTTATGAGAGTTGAAATGCTGGCCCTCGCGCTAGAATTGTTCTTTGCTCATTTAATGAGCATTGATATGTGTTGATATCGATTTATTCAAACTTCAAACTATTCAACTCCAAATGTCTGCATTCTTGATCAACGGAAGTCTTGATTTTTCAAGGTTTTTTATTAACTATTTCACTCAAAGTTGAAATAGTTTTACGAATACGTTTGTCTTTATATTAAATAATGAATGGGTCATCTAATAAAGTAGCCTAAAATAATATATGGCTTTTGTATATTAAATCAAATGTATTAAATTAGAGCGAATGTGTGTGTGTTTTAACTTTTCACTCCCGAGTGTCAGTTATTAAATATTTCTCGTTTGTGTATTGGTTTTATTTATTAGTTGGAAAACCCTCCCTTTCAAACGGGAGAAGTGCCGTATGTAATCGATTCACACTAAGGAGTGTGTGTGGGAGGGGGGGGGGTTAAGAGAAACGTTGCAATTAGAAAATGGTTGATGAATGGCTTTGAGGTTAACAAGATACGGATTTATTAATAAGAATTCCAATATGGACCCTGACCTTAATTCACTCGAACTTGGCTACATGAAAATTGGTTTGGACATTTTTTTGTGTGTTATACGCGCACTAACGGACAGACAAACATGAAAATAATTAATTCTGTTTTATAAAGTTATATTGCTAAAATTTAATCATACAATTTGATTTACTAATTGTGTAATTGGTGCTTCGGTTGTGCTTTATAAAGTAGCCGTGTACACAAAGCATGCGTTAGCTCATTTATCATAAAACAAGTACAGTAACCGTACTATCCATTAAAAATGGGATGGTTAATCATATGCTTATTAACAGTTTTAGTGACCTAACATTATGTATGCATAAGCGAGAATGTCAACATACAGCATTCAAAGAATTACAACCCAAATTTTTACTCAACTTGTATTGTAGTAAACGATTAATATGCTTAATGTTGTCAATTTACTGTGCCCAACTGGAATTCCTAAAACGAGATATTGGTTAATAAAAAACATCAAATGTCATAAAAAAATATGATTGTTCACTAAGATTTGTTAACCGTAAGTTAGATGGACAAAGTTCTAGATAATACTAGAGGTTTCTGTTTTGAGATATGCATACAATGGTTTTACTACACTATTATTTTGTACACTGTATTTACATTAGGTGCATAATGTAGAATATCCAGTACATGATCACAACTTCTACTAAGTAGAAACGAATTTATCTACAAGAAACGAATTTTGGCTTCTCATATAACGTAGCATGTACAATTGTACGTGACAATAAGTTTTAGTTCTATTTGAAAAAAAAAATTGATTAAAAGTTTAGGCTAAAATAAGGGTGTCTACCACGAAATACCCAAATTGTATGGTTTTCTCACGAAGTAGGGAATAAAAATGTAACCCATTAATGACAAATCTCAGTCATATAAGTTATCAAGTTTAATATAAAAAAAAATCAATACGTGAACTCCATCTTACGTGGTGGTCACATGAGCTCCAGCCTCCAGCTCTTAATACTTCCACCCACACAGTATGAAACTCCGTTTTCATGGCTTTTCTGCATAACCGTGCAGCAACTCGCAACTTCTCTGATCATGTGACATAAACTTTGCGCTGAAAGACTCCACGCCCCAACGATGGCTTGTGAAATAGGCTAAACATTTTAGACAGAAATGTCAACTTCTGTAGTACACTGGATATTCTTTAAAAATGAAAAAAAAAGGCCTTTGCTTTTTAATAAACGCACTTCAAAGAGCATTACCCTGTATATACTGTACAATATAACTACACTCATCTTCTGAAGTCTATCTGCATTTAAGATTATCGTCTTTATTTTCCTGAATTCTAAACTTTGGATTGGATTTCTCAAAAAAAAAACTGGATTCGAGCGCTATGGTCATGATTCTGGTGAAACGGAACGTGAAAATGAAATGTTGGTTGATTAGTATTTTGTTGCCCACTTTGTCTTATAGGTACTGGAGATCAATCGGCTTGGTCACAAGAAGCGAATTTTGGCTTCTCTCGGGGAGCGACCTCCGCTACCTCATCCCTATGAGAACATCAATGAACTCAACTCCGACCTGAAACAACTGGTGAGTCATGACCCAATGCGCTTTATCTCACCCTCCTCTTCCTTCGTCCTCCTCCTCCCCTTTGCCTTCTTTTTGCATCCGAAAGCTCGCTCGCATTGCACATTTCGCTTGGATGGCTCTGAAAGCAAGAAATTCAACAGTCCATTAAAACGGTCGCCTGCTCCGCTGCAAGCTCGCATTTTAAACCCCCGGGTCTCTCACCCCCGCATCTCGTCAACTCCCACTCAGCTGCTTCCGCTGTGCCACTGTAGTCATGCTGCTCGTCTCGTGGCCTATGCAGATGAGCTCCACTCGGATGTGCTCGCCTCTCCATTGCACTGTACTCGTCTACAGAAGATAATTGCGGCATCGGGGAGCTCGATGCAGACGGCAATGATACGAAGGGCCTGATAATTTTCTCTTCTTCAGCCTAGCTTATAGTCTGATACGATTTTCATCATCTCTGTATAGGGAATGTGTTCAGAGAAAAGGGAGAGGGATGGAGGTAGGAGGGCAACGGGGGCAAGAGCCCTTTGAACCAAAAGTGAACCGGACTGAAGACTTTAATGATCTGACAATCGGAGGCAATCGCTGCTTTGTTTATGGCTTTGGTGACTGGGATTGAAGTTGGGAATGATGATGGTGATGATTGAAAAGGATTTGAATGGGGAAGCGTGTTCCCAATGATGCAGCGAAATGAGTGATAAGCACCTATGGTGAAAGTTGGAAGACATTTTTGGTAGGGTTTTTTTTTTGTGCGAGTGTTGGAGAAAAGTTAGTGAATGGTGGATGCGTTCTTCATGCTGAAGTAGTGTTGGTATTTGCTGGAAAGAATAGCTTCAGACTGTCTTAACGTCTAATATAGTAATATATTATATAAATAGAGTATCAATAAATACTCTAATGAATTACTATATGAATTGTAATGGATGTTAAGTGGGGAGAGGGACGCTGGTGGCTCATACCACCATACCCTATCTCGTTACCATGTCACTAATTGCAATTGTCCAGAAACTGATTAAAACTATTGAAACTGATTAAAAATTAATAAAAATAAGCGTGCACCAAAATTAACTCACCCTTGTCACTTATTTTGAGATCGATAATTTTCACTGGTACGTTCTTTCTCGAAATGCGGAGTTTGTTATTGAACTCCAGTGTTTGCTGTACTTTTTTCACCTAGTAAAATTATGAGTGAAAGTGACATTTGGTTACGGACATTTTTATATATCTTCGGAACACTTTTGACGCTTGTTATGTGGTGCGAAGTCTATGGTGTTTTAAAAATTGAAATAACAAGGCTTACTGTTTCACGTAAATACCTCTTTCTAAATATCCTACACTTATGCAGTATTTTTTTTTTATGAGTTTTGGTAATATTGGTTTCGACTTTTTTAAGAAACTAAAAGAAATTAAAAATGATAACAATCTTATCGCTATAGAAATCACGTCAGAAAGATTACGAATTGATGATAAGTGTCAGTAAAAGTCCAACCAGAAAATCATCGTCTGCGATTTATTCCTAATCGTGGCGAAAATAAACAAATGAAACTTGCAAAAAAAAACAAAAAACTTTTTATCCATTTCAAGTTTTCGCTTGGTAAGAACTTTATGCATCGCGAACTTTTGTTGCATAAAGATCTTTTGTTGATCTAATCCTGGTGTTTATGAAATCCTTGCAAGGAGACAATGAAATAACTTATTAAACGAATGCGAGCTTGCTGATTAATTAACACAATAAATGTTTTATGTATTCAAACTACAATTCCAACGACAAACGGATCCTTGGTAGTGATCAAATAAAAGTTTGTTTTTTCTCGTTGTTTTCGGCAGCGTTCCGAGATTAGTCAGCTTGGTCTCGGAATGTCTAGCTCCAACAACATTGAACTGGGGCCGCACGGGACCCTGCGAGCCAGTAAGATGAATCGCAAGGGCCCTGCCCCTCAGCCACCTTTACGACTTGACTCTACCCCTGATTCCAATGGCAATGCACCCGTCGACGATAAAGTAGGCATCAAATAAAAGCTTTTTGCTCTTTACTACGCACTTGGACATTGCTACAGTTTCGAGTACCGGTACCATTTTTTTTTGCAGACTGAGGTTTGGACTGGAGAGCCGTTGCCAATGAGGTCACCTTCGCAGCTATTCAGCGGTATCCCGACCTCATTGACTACGCAGTGGAGGCATGAGCCGCAACAGCTAGTCACCAGCTGCTGCAATTACACCGCTCAGGTGAGCTTTCAGCACTAATGACTTTTGACAGCATAATAAGCCATCAGCGAATTGCAGCCATTTTCATGCCCTCTTGGATGTGTATTTATAGTACCTTGGCTCCACTCTCGTCCGGGAACTGAAGGGTGTAGAAACGACCAAAAAGTCTATTCAGAAGTTAAAGGTAATTTACAAATTGGTTATAATTCGTCTCGCAAAACGGTTGAAAGGCAATAAAGAATCCCTATTTATAAACGACTACAATTTTGTTAATTTGCTGAAACGTGTAATTGGAGTAAAAATGACCTTTTCTTCGACAGAAATCTACAAACGAAATTGTGAAAGTTCCCAATATCATCCTTTCTATTTCTTTTCGTGGAGTGAAATTTATAGATGCAAAAACAATGGTAAGTAATATAGTAACATAAGAATCTGATTGAGGGGGTTAATTGGAACCACACCAAAGCATAGACCTGAACAAATTCGAAGATGCTTGTGGGTGTCTGTCACGTCGAAAATTTTGAAATAATAAACTTGAACATTTTTTTTAAAAAGCTAAAGAACTTTTTGTTACTTTTGATAAGATTCAATGGGGGGGGGGGGAATTCAGTGTTTAGTTCATTGACGTGTTCAGTGCAATATTGATGTTTTCGTGGGAAAAAAAAAAGCAAAAACGGCTAATGGTGCATATTTTTAATCACTCATTTGGAGTTTGATTTGTCACGAAAACGATGTAATTTTGGATTTTTTTTTAGTTCAATTCGTGTTGCTCTCAGTGCGAAACGCACATTTACATGCTTTTTAGACATATTCATCATGAAATTTTAGGTGACATCCCCCCACCAGAAAATCGAATCCAAATTTGCCATTGCAACTAGTTTTAGATATTTTGTTTTTCAAAACAATCGCGAAAATTGAGTGGTTCCCGTTAACTATCTCACCCTGTATAATGTATGTGATGTTTTTATAGTATGCATGGTGCTGTGTAATTTGCAACTAAAAAAATGCTGCTTCACTGCAACACTTTTATTATAAAGGGTTTTATAAAATCCAAACTTTTTTTTAAAGGATTTATTTATTTTTTGGATAAAAGTTGGTAACATGGTTCAAAACTTAGTATAACTTAGTTTACATAAAATTGAGCTGTTAATTTGAGAAACATTTTAAATATAGTAACATAAATCATAATATACTTTGTATGTATTGTCTTCTTTGAAAATTCTTTGAATACCTTGGAAACTTCTAGATAAGCAAATGGTATAGATGTAAAATATTGTATATATATAAATGTATTGTAATTAGAATCATAACATTTAATAGTTATCATAGTTCATCGTTGCATCAATTTGTGGAATTTGTTCCATCGTTATTGATTGGTTAATTTCTGAACCCGGTAACTATTATTTTTCGATGGACTATTATTGTTCTCTTATAAACAAACAATGTGCCAAACAGCTGATTCTGCTTTAGTGGTGTCTTCATACACCGCTGGCATGTTGGAGTCCTTAATTCATTTTGGATTACTGAGTTCTGTATCTGGGGTTGTTGATCTTTATAGTTATTACAGTATTTCTAACGTTTGAGGTATTGCGGTAAAATGATCGTTGCCGTTGCATTTGGTGGATTATCAAACTACATTTAAGTTTCCAGCTGTTTTTTTGCTTGTGCACAATGAATTGTGGGATATAATGTAACACGATTTGTATCGTTATTTTTCCTTTTTTGTGCTTCATCGTTCGTCATGTTTTTGTTTGTGATTTTTGTTGTTTGAGAAGAACGATCTTTTTAATGTTGAATAACAAGAAAGTAACTATACATTGTAATTTGAAATTGTTTTCTTTCCTATTTTCATTCCATTTTTGCCGTCTCGCCCCTTCCCCTCCTATCTTTTTTTTTGCCAATCCTTCGATTCATTTAGAACGTGGTTTGCGAACACGAGATTCGTAACATCCACTGTGCCTGCCAAGATGCGGATGATCTCAACCACTTTGCTTACATTACCAAAGACCATCAGAGTGACAACCACTACTGTCACGTGTTCAGTGTTGCCTCTATGGTGAGTGTTGTCAAATACACTCTTTTTTTTATTCATCTATTTACATCTTTCGTATGAACATTGACGTGTCATATGGAAGGAAAATTATATTTGAAATTAAAATGATATATTAATCATAAAAATGAATAGGACTTTGGAGACTGGACTCAAGTCGTTGAAACACGGACTTATAGTTATGGATAGGCAACTGCTTTTTTTCTTTGCAAAAATCAACATTCTGATTCGCTCTTTTAAATATGAGAAATAATGACGTCATTAGTTTATTCGACCAATAGCAATGTACATAAACTAAAGTTTCGAAGAGCAGATCGCCGACTCCTTTCGAAGTTGTTCTTTTAAGCGAGATTGTAGGAGATTAAACAACCGATGTTTTAGCGTGTCATGCGTAAATGTTAATACCAATACACTTCAAAATATGTTCATAAATGAAAAACAAGCGTTGTCATGTGCTCAAAAGCTTTACATTTTTACTTTTGTGAGAAAAAGTTCGAATAGGTACAGCACCTCGACAAGCGACGACTTGTTTCGAAGTTTAAATTTTAAGGGAGATTGTAGGGGGTTAAACAACCGATGTTTTAACATTTCATGCGTAAATGTTTATACCAATACACCTCAAAATATGTTAATAAATAAAAAACAAGCGTTGTCACACTTTCAGAAACTATAAAGTTTCAATTATACATCAAAATGTTCCATTATTGTGTTTTTAAAACAACTAGACAGAATGGCTGATACAAGCAATTCATGATTTCATGACACAAATTGGTCTGAAACCCATCCTAGATGGCTGTAAAAAACCGTTAACTGATGCAGTCTTATTTATGCCAGTGTAATATATTCATATAACTATAAGTTCGTGGTTGAAATATATCATTCGAAAAAAATCCTTGGTCCAAAAATAGTTTTATTTTTTTAACATAATTTGGAATCAATGTAATTTCTGGTCATAATACACAGTTATATACAGAGTGAGGCAAACGTTTGGTCACAACTTGATATCGCGAGAATCATTGGTGGTATAAAAACGAACATTCGTAATGTAAATCAGCCATTGGTTATCCAGTGCAGTTGTCGTTAGTGACGTTGGAGGTCATTTTCAAGGTCATCCAACTTGCTTACTTTGCATCTTACATACTACATAAGATTAGAAAGATGAAGGTATTCACGATATAATGCAAACAGATCGAAAATCGACAAGTAAAAACGTAAGTTGTAGGCAAAATAATCATCGTATGATGGGGAAAGAAACTCGGGGATGCTGCAACAACAAGGCCTACCCTACCATAAAGAAGTGTACAAGTGGTGAAGAAGTTTGAAAAACTTGATAAACAGATGCATGTGTCAATGCGTCAGGCTAATTGGGGTTTTAGAAAATGGGTTTAGAGATTAGGTTTTATAAATGGATGTCTTAGAAAATGACATCCAAGATTACTTCTGCCAACGTCATTGGGTAACCCACGGCCGATTTTCGTACCAACAATCGTTCTCGCGATATTCGTGTGACCACGTTTGCCTCACCCTGTATAATTTTAGGGTTTGTTTACAATTATGGTACAAATCTATACAGGATGAGTCGTCTAATTCGTCCATCGCCGAAAACGTTTTAGCTGCTTAGTTTATGAAAATTCTGATTGAACTAGCATCAGGAGTATATGGGGTCTAGGATGCATATTAAAAAAAGTTAAAAATTGGATAACCCTTGGAAATGAAATTCAAGGTCACTTCTGGTAACTGCATTGGATTGACCATGGTCGATATACCGAATGATAGTCCAATCAGAATTTTCATAAAATAAACAGCTAAAAAATTATCAGGGATGGACGACTTAAGTTCATTATTTATCGATTGTCTGTTTTTATCGTAATATATCGTCCAATGATGTGAATGTCATCTAACCAAATTTTATTAAGTATAGTTTCATTACAATTTTATGAATACTGTGTATATCCACCTTGTATTCCAATCCTTTATCTCATTTGAGATGCGCACAATAAATAAATAAGCGACTCATCCTGTATTTTACATATACAGTATTCTTATGCGATGATTTGGCTGGGAAAGTTGATTTTATTCGGCTGTGCAGGGTTTTATTCGGTTGTATATTAAAATAAAGAAATAAGGTTAACTACTTCTTGAACACGTGTTCAATATACGACATTAAGAGATTGGCATATAATTCCTGACGTAATTGAAATAACAGTAGTAGAGAAAGTCGCTTCCTTCTTCAAGAATTCCATTCACCTGACAGTTTTCTTCCCAACAAGGTCAATGACATTGGTCGATTCTATTTGGGGCTGTCCTAAGTATGGTAGACTTGTCATGTGATCATTTAAAAAAAAAAATCTTAACATCCATGATGATGACTTACCGGTACTGTGGATTTTATTTTTAAGTTTTTGGTCACTATCAACTTTTTAATCTGACGATCCAAGTACGGTATATAAATTTTCTTGGATAATATACGTACAGAAAGTTAATAATTCGTAAAAAAGTTTTGAAAATTTTTACAAAAATTATAAAATTAAACTGACGAGCAACTTCAGAGTTTAATCTTTAATTAAATTCATTGACTTAAACCGACGCCAAACAATTTATAAGCGATTTGGACTAATGCTGATTTGTAGAATTTTGCTTGAGTAAAATTGTTTAGATTGTTTTGATCAAAAATCAAAAATTCCGAAAATCTTTCTGGACCATTAAAATCTCAGAAATGCAATTCTAAAATAATAATAATAATAATAATAATAATAATAATAATAATAATAATAATAATAAACATTGAAAAGATTCTTTTAACGGCATTCATTTTTTTTATATATTTAAAAGGGGGACTTAATTACCTAACCTAAGCTAGCTCTTTTATCGGTTCTTGATTTTGGATGGGGGATTTTGATCTGCTCTGGTCGCGTTTACCATTTGGATAGCACGGGTAGAATCGCCTATTAACATTACTCTACATGGGAATCAACGAGTTCAATCCCTACTTAGCCCCCATTTTTCTTTCGTCTACTGATTTTTTTTTCTCCGGAACTAACAAAACTGCGGGGGTTCCGTGTTATTTTCTTTCCTTCAGGACTTGGCCACGGAGGTGATCCTGACACTGGGTCAGGCGTTTGAAGTGGCTTACCAGTTGGCGCTTCGCGATCGCCTACGGTCTCAATCGGGTCCTGCCACAGCACCTTTGTCCCCAGCCGCTGATCCAGCCTCGCCTTTCGCCACTTCCGAAACTGTAGTCCGGCCTTCATCGGCCGGTGAACGCCGAAAGCCCAGTGCTCGTGATATGGTGTCGCCCGTTACTCCGACGGCCACTCGCAGCCCTGCCGTAGATGCCCCCACAGCCGTCCCTAGCTGAGGAGCCATTTTGGGTTTTCTTGGTCGTTGATGAAGTCCACAACGCCTTCTGTATATGTAGATTGGTATACCCCCCTATATACACAAACACAAAAAAAAGGTTCTCCTCATCCTGCTGATCCACAATTGTTTTTCCCTCTCATTTTTTTTTTACCCCAGAATTCTTTCAGGGTTATTTTTTGGTGACTGCTCTGCAAGGCTTATTTTGCCATAGATTCTTTGGCAGTTTTTGTTTTTTTTATATATATATGGGAAAATCACCATAGTGTGGCAGCTGTAGTAGTGGTTTCAAAACAAAAACAAAAAAATTTGAACTTTGATGAATCGAATTGGGGCTGATTATGATTTTTTGTGATCAGAATTTATTAATAATTTTGTGTGTTTGGTGGTTGTTGTGCTTCTAAATTGAATGAACTCGAGGAGCAATACGAGAAATTACCAGTATTAATTTGTTGGGCAAAGTTGAATGCTGGACACATTCCAAAGGCTTTTTTAGATACCGTGGATTGATTTTTTATTAAATTGGTTATTTAGTTTTGTTTGTTTTTTTTTATTATAGAATTTTATTTATAATTTTAAAGTAAGGACCAATCGATTTTTACAAGTAGCATTGAAATCGATATATGTAATGCAGGTTTCATTTTTAAAATTTTTATTTGAAATGCCCCGCTTTGATTATTTTTGCTGTGCGAAGTTGTATCTAAATAATCGTTTTGCCGAAGTGAATCTGTCAGGAGAAAATTCAATGCATATATGCCATAATATTATAGAAAATATTAACATTTTCTTTTTATTTGTTTGTAAATATTATACATATAACGTAAAGCGCATGATTCCCTGGTCAATAAGAGTTGAATGTGTTGTGCCAAATTCGGTGAGCGTGAGTTTGTGATTGCATGCTTGTGATTGTGTGAATTTTGAACATTCGAAACTATATTATTCCAAATTTCATTAACGTGGTTTTTTATATATATATAATTTGTATATAGTTATAATTTATATACCTATCAGAATAAGGTTCATCGACACACAATAATAGTATCACAGATTTTGATGGTTGATTTTTAACCGGTTTTCTTTCTACATTAAGACCTATTGAGACCTAATAGCCTAATTGAATTCATACAAAAAAAATTTTATTGCTATTAGGCCTCGATGAATGTGTCTATATGAAAGCCCCCAGGTTTTGGAAAATATTTCGATCTTTTTTTTTTTGGAAACTAAATCCCATTCTTTATACGGCGTACTTGGTGTGGCCTTTGTTTGTTTGTTCTGTTTTGAAGAAAAAATGTCTCAAGTGATGCTCAATAAATTTTCTGATTAATTATTTTTTTATTTTTATGGGGGGGTGATATATATAATATATATATATAGTTGTTACATGACAAATTTTTTTTTTACAAGAAATCAAATTTTTCATATTATAACTGTCGCGGAGTTGAGTCTTTTATTTTCAACTCCAAAAAATGCACGACTCGTTCCTTCAAAGTCACATTTGCGCACACAAGAACGTAATGTTTGTATTTTGTGTGGACATATATTTGGACGGTAGTAATTGATTTCGATTAGAAATCCTACCTCAACCTGTTGTAGGGCTGCAGTTCGATAATTTTTAAAAGAAAATGGGGGCTACGATCACTTTAAAATAAAAAAAGTTATCGATCTTTCATATACCATCCACAGTTTTTGTTTGTTTTTTACGACCATCCAACTACATCCATAGCATTTTCTAGCAAGAACCAAAAAAATCGATACAAAAAAAAAACAGAATCGAAAGAACCAAAATGGACATTTCTCTGGGATCAAGATTTTCAATCCATAACTTTTTGAAAGGGCTTGAGGGTTTGTTTCTGTTTTGAAGTTTTGTCCTTTTATTAAGTATGGAAAATTTTGAGAGAAAAAAATAAATAATGACCATGATTATTTGCAAGAAAATAAAATGATGTTGAATAGTTTTCTGTTTCCGACACAGGTTTTCTGTGTCCAGTCAATGGACATTTCACACGCAAAAGAAAAAATTCAAAGAGTTGTCTACATTCTCTTTTCACCAATGTTTATAATATCACCTCTTCTTAACCATGTTATTACCATTTTTCTTCTACCTTCTTTGAAACGAAAAGAAATATACCCCCCCCCTTCCATTGTTACCCCCTTAACCATTCATAATGTTATTATCACAACTTTCCTTGCAGTAGTTGCTAACTACGCCTGCTTTGCCCCTTTTTGAATGGGTATTGCTTGTCGTTTTTTTAGACACCATCCTTCTGTTTAGGATCAGATTTAACAAGAATGAATTATTATTATTATTGAAAAACAAAAACATAACTATAATTAAGAAATAAAAAACATGATAATCCATTCGGCGTACTACCAAGGTCTTGTCGTCAATGTCCTCAACGTGTTTAATCGCAGACTAATATTTTCTTAGTTGGCCCTACAGCTTGAAGAGTCCCACTACTTTTTCCAAGAGTACGCACTTAACATATAGGACAATAAATTTGTTTTTAATTATTTTAATTATTATTATTATTATTATTGTTGATTTATTTATTTTTACCAGACAATAATTGTTTTTTTTTCTGTACAGATTGTTTTTTCTTCTGTGGTTGTAAATAATGGTTAAAAAATATGCGAATGGTTGGGAAGTAAAGGTTGCCTCTGTATTGTTGGTTATAGTGTGAAGTTGATGAAGTTGGTTGTGATGAGAGGCGACATCTAGTATATTTGTATTTTTATTTTTTGACCCGGCTGTGGTGTGAATATTGTAAAACCTATGTAGAGTTTTGTTTTTTCTTTTTTTTATATATATATATAAATATATAAATATATCATTTTTTATATTGTGTATTATAATTGAAATTTGTTTTTTTTTTCGTATATAATAAATGTCTCGAGTATTGTATGTCGTTGAACAAGGTTGTGTTGTTTAGTATATTTTTAAATCGATATTAATTTTTAATATCGTTTTATATAAAAGACACTTTCTGGGACGTTCCCAGAAAGCTTTGCGATGCTCCAGTTAGCATGGCATGAGCCTGAGGCGCATTTGCACTGCGCACGCGCCTTCCGACGGTGGCGCATTGCATTGCGGGAGAAACAAAGAGCTAGGCGTTAGTAGTCGATCGGCACTGGAGTAACCTAACTTTTCTCGATGGACGGCGAATTGAAATAAAGAACTTCAAAACCTATTGTTTTGACGTTCCGTGCTTTTGCACGGGAAATCCATCTGTAATAAATAGGCCTGTTTAATCAATTGAAACGTTCCGTTAGTTTTATACTTTATTGCTAATTTTAATGTTTTCTTTTTTTTATATGGAATTTATATTTCTTTCCCTTTTTTCAGATTCCATTGGTTCAAGTTTTGTTAGTGATTTACAGTATATGGCGGTACAACGATACTTGAAATTTGTTTGTTATAGAGACCATGTGATGATGATGATGATGATGTTTAGGTAAGTGCTTTTATGTGTGCAAGTTATTCGCTGTGTTATACAGGAAAGTTCAAGTTATACTTTAGAAACTAAATAGATAAAGCGGTGTTTAAATCACGTGATGCGATTGCGGTAAATCCATTTTATCCGGCACCATTTGGACAGCAGGATTGTCGGATAACTGAATATTTCGGATATCTGATTATCTCTATAGCTGCTTGAGAGTTATTCCCGTTATTTGAGTATCGGATAAAGAAGTTTATTTGGAGCCTATGTTCCTGACGGACTTCTGTTAATAACATTGTAGCAGAGATATCTGGTGTCACCAAAGGAATGTTGAATCTAATCCGCATGCACATTAGCGCATGACGCTTCAAATTACGGTTTTATAGATAGCCGTTAACTAACACCTTAAGTTACTGCTCTGGGTGACATGACACCAACCCTATAATAGATGTCACTGTCAATATACTGGGTAGTCTATTAACGGGGGGTTTTTATATTTATTATTTAACATTCACTGGGGATGAAAACAACGAAAAATTACATATTACAATATAAAATATGATTGAAGGGTAACTTCTTAAAATGAGAACAACTTTTGATGCATTATCAAAAGGTTAGATAATGCGACCGGAGGCCGCCAAACGCTGTAATTGAATGGTCTAGAAACAGTCAATGAAGTAGTTTTGATTAGTCCATACCGGCTTTTAACTGAATTCGCATTCTTACTGTGTAACAGATACAATAACAAGTAACTTTTAAGTATTGAATTTACAAGTTTAGATGCGCTCGCAAGGTGGCAGCACGTCATAGTTCTTGATGGTTTTTCTTTCCGCGGGAAGATTTGTTCGTTTTTAATGCTGCTTTCTTCTTATTTTATTTTTGCGCGTAACCATGGTTCAACTTTGTTGCTAGTTTAGTGATAAAATTTCAAAATGGTTTTGTTACGATTTTTCTGTATAAAAAAATTAAAGACCCATGAAGCAGCCAGCAAAATGGCATTTCGATATTCCGCGCAGCAGCAAGGTATTAGTCTTATCACGTGATGCCGATCTAATTTCGAAATGTTGGAGAAAAGTGAAAAACTCATTTCATTCGAATTGAAATGAAAAAAAAAATATAAAATAAAATGAAATGAAATGAAAAAAAAAGCAGAGCCCCCCTTTTAGCCCTTGGGTCTCGGTATGGTGTGGTCGGTTCGGAGATGCTTCAAAGAGACCAACGCGTTCCGCTCCTCGACATGTCACCTCCGGTCCCCAGGGTTGGTAGCCCACGTGACTGCGGTGCCTTTGACCACACCGTACATACCCCCCTCTCGTGAACCAGCCGCAGGCCCTCCTCAAAATTCCCTACGTAAATGAGTTTCGAACCAGAAAGAAGAAAAAAGGTAGAGGACGATGGGAAAAGTCGTTTTATGCCCCGCGGCGAGGATTTGTAACGCTCCCCCAACCACGGATTAGAAAACGTTAACGCGTTTTAATAGCTTTGGTCCCTCCCTTTCAATTATTTTTTGGGGAATGTGATTTCATATCTGATCGGAAACTTGGAGCCGTGGGAGGTATCTTATTTCGTAGTTAATTAAGATATTTTTGGGGGATATGTATATGTATCGTTAAATAAGTTGTGAGCTGTGTGATGACGATGGAGTTCACAACTAGTCACGATATATCGATTTGCTCGTGTTTGAGTGGTAGAGTTGGTAGCAGAGGGTTGGTAATGATTAATGAATACCATATGATAATTTGAAAATTTTTTGTGCGGATTTTTTGGTACCATAAAACGCATAAAACGAGAACCGCATAAGTCCTTCGCATAAATTATAAGTCTGATATAGAAAAAAAAATTACATTGTAAATAAATGAATCGAAAATTGCAGAAATCAAAAATGGAATTAACTACAAAGTTGCATAACATCAACGATCGCATGAATTCAATTTTGCATTAATCAAAACACGCATAAATTGAAGAATATCGAAATTACTCAGAAATTGCATAAGTTTAAATTCGCATAAATCGAAACACGCAGAAATCAAAAATGAATTTTTGTTTAAAGATTACTTTGTTGACTTTTACTTTATGTATTTCAATTATACAATTTGTATCTGATGTTACAACTTCAACTTGTAACATCCACTTAAAAGTTTTCATTAAAAAAATGAAATAACGCTCTCAAAGCCCCCTGACACGCAATTTTTCGCATGGCAAGTGGAGCAATTTGTGGACAATCGTTTACGTCAGATTTTTTGCCAACCAGTTTTCATCGGTTAATCGAAAAGATGACGTCACTGTTCCACACAAATTACTCCACTTTGCCGCACCAAAAAATTGCGTGTCGGGAGGGTACTTGTACTGTACAGTTTAAGTTTCCTTATTGGAAATAATACAAAAAAATAAGAGTTTTAGAATATCACTTTTAACTTTAATTTTACTGAAATCAACGTTGCCAATACATTTGAACGAGCATCGCAAAATCCTGTCACGTCTTATTGTTTTCATTTTATTTATATACAGATATCACGTATAAATGTAAATTGCATTCTCTTTCGATATTCAAAAATTTCATTTTCTTTCTCATTTTTCACTAGTGTGTACACTTTATTTTATTTGCAAAAAAGAAAAACAAAACAACATTGCATTTTATGCCCGAATCGATGCCATTCTACTACTACTAATGTATGTTTTTTTTAGGGGTGGGGGTAGCAATTCTCACACAGGGAGTGGGGGGGGGGTCTGTTTGGAGGTGTCCGTTAACGGCTCCTTCGTCTTTGGAGC
>JAQIWH010000489.1:0-48304 GCA_034695005.1 Cryptops parisi | reverse complement strand
AAAGAGGTTATCCTAACAAAATATGAGACATAAGTCTGGTTTTAAAATGAATACATTGGTTGATACATTGATGGCTAACACACAGAATGGGAAGTTTCCTGAGGCGATAAGGTAAGGCGTTCCAAATGGGGAATCATAATGATCATAATGATCAGCATTTTAAGATGACTGTCCACTGCTCAAGAAAGCAGTAACGGAATTTTAACACGATTTCATTTTCCAATTGCAATACTTTCTTAGAAAACTGTACACGTACTATTAAATGGAGAAAAACAATTTCTGTCAAGTTTATCGTGAAGAATTTATTTGAGGTTATTAATAAAACGCTCCCATTCATCATAAGGGCCTGGTCGTGAATCTATTTGCCTCCCAGTTCATTTTCTTAGTTTTTCTATTAGTGTCAGTTTCAGAATGGGGTGAAGCTAGAGAAACCGAAAGTCGTGTCAACTTTAACGATGGTGCTACCATCGAGCAACAAGAAGAGGCAACTGTCATCAGCTGTTTTTGTTTATTTAATTTTTGTTATACGCGAGTTTGTACAGACGTATTGACATGAGAGTGGGTATTATGTTTTGTAACATCAGATTCTGTTTCTTTTTAGCCTTTATTTGGATAAAATTTACCAAGGCATCTTGAGTGAAAGTAACCCAGGAAGTAAGTAGACGAGGTAGTGGTTGGTAGTAACCGCTATTTCCCTGATTAAATAGAAGCAAGCGTTCGCACGCCAGCCTGCCTGATGTTCCCGAAATACATATATAGCTAGAATTGCCTCGCGTTCCAACTAAATTCCTGTATCTGTTGATGTTACATTTTTTTTTAATAATAAAAGCAATTGCCTATTGATATCTTGCGAAACACTATTTGTAATGAAATAAAAATAATTTAAACTACGCAACAGCAGTGCTTCATGTTCGTGTATTAATTCAGTCTCTTTGCTGTGCTAATCGTATGGTGACATTTCAGCTACTCATGGTGCTATTTAATCCACGTTGCTGCTTTTTGTAAGGCCGCTAACCGCACTCTGTACCAGACGTTCACTGAGTTGTGCTGTTTCATTTTAGGAAATCGATGATGAGAGCAAAGCCAGTCGCCGAAATGGTTGGACTTTTTCAAAGTGAAGTCAACTACAGTATCTGATGAAGAAAAGATTGCACACATGGATTGTGATCTATAAAGTGATGGTGCGTGCGTATATAGATATCTATAAAAAATACTTCTTACACAACGATTGTTATAGGTTTTGTTAATGTTTCCATGTCATTCATTGAGTTTTAAAGAGAAATGGGTTGCATTAGCGTTCAGTTTGGATGCTTTTAGTGCTAAAGTTGTTCAACGACAGTCGATAACGTGTATCAGGTTTATGTAAGTTACTTTGGACAGTTATTGGGTTAAAAGCGCTAACAATGTTTGAAATGAACACGGCCATAGTGTTTGTTGTCCATGTTGATCCAGTCTGTCTTCAAGTTAATGTGTAACTGAAGATGGAGATAATACTAATGAATAAATGACATGTCCATTCATACCAGCATGTGAAATAAACACCAAAACAAGTTTGATAAGGAAAAATACTCAAATAACGAATCCAAATCGGAACAAGAATCAGTGAAAAAACTTGATGCAAGTTCATTCTAATATACCCAAATAGCTTATGATGTCAACAATTAAAAATATGTAAATTAATTGGGTGTAGCACCCTGGTTTTATCTTATCAGAAAAAGAATACTAAAAGTTGTTGAATTAAAGGAGTCTCCCTCCATCTCCTTTAAGGCAATCAATAGTTGCATCACTTATCAACGAAGATTAGTTTGTAGAGTGTCATTATCAGTTACATGTAGCAACTAGATCACGATTAAGGACAGTGAGAGATTAAAGCTAGTGATAAAAACGTTTTCTATCTGTTTATCAATTCTGTTATTTTTGCATCAATTTGTTCACGAATAAAAATTGTTCAAAATTAGGTCTGTAGCCTTAGTTAACTATTATTAGTTTAGCAATGATAATGGCACGTATGTGTTGGCAAGCTGGCTGGATTTGGTATTGATTTTGTGGTTCTTATCTCAAATTCAGCAGATTGTTTGCTTATCATTTCAAAGGCCTTGTTGCTTATTGCTACTTAGTGTTCGTTCTCTTATCGATTCATTTGTTTTTATTTTTTCTCACAACAAAACCATTGAATGGACAGTTTAACGTAACATAGGTGATTCAGTGCTTCATTCTATTTGTGTTATATTTTTTTTCTAGAGTTCTTCCGTGTCACTGATCAATGAATGAGAGTTGGTCCGTCCACTAGCATTAACCATCTGTGTAGGAAAAGATTTCTTGAATGGAGCGTTGGATATTTGTCACCATTTATGTTTGCATTTATGGTTGCTTGAAAGAAATTCGTCCTGCTACTCACTTCTTAACACAATATCTGGAAGGTTCTTGGGTCAACTTAACCCACTCTCAGGTGAGTCAATCTTAATACAGAAGAGTGAATGTGGAAATTTACTATTTCAGTTGGACTGACTACTCTGTATTTTGAATACCGTTTTTGTTTGTTTTTGTACAGTAGCAAAATCGACATTTAATACTTGTACAATGTAAGATACTTGATTATTTGCAGGTCAACAATGAAGTCTATCCCGTTTGGACTTACTCGTATCTTGTCTTCTTACCTGCCATTTTTCTTGTCATTACGGTGTGGGTTCGGTATAAACCATTTATTATTCTGGAAAGTGCAGCTCTTGTTGTCACATGGATTCTTCTCACATGGGGCAGGGGACTTGTCACTATGCAGGCAGGTGTTTGAATAAATAACGAACCACCATTTGGCACTTGCTTGTTTGGGTTAGGATGGATCAACATTTTCTCCTATTTTTCATAGTTTATGCAAGTTGCCTTTGGTATGGCCACAGCTGCAGACGTTGCTTACTACACGTACATCTATGCACAAGTCCCTCGTTCTCAATTCCGGAAGGTGACGAGTTTCACACGTGCAGCTGTGTGGGTTGGAAAACTTTTGTCAGCTATTACAGCTCAAGTTCTAGTCTCACTTCGACTTATGGACTATTCTTCTCTCAACTACTTGTCCTTTGCTTGTGTTGTCTTAGCCCTTTTGTTGGCCCTTTTTCTTCCTCGCATTCAATCGCCACGTCTTCCTACCGACCAAGAGAAAGATTCGAAGAAACCTTTGCAAGAAAATGAAGAAAAGGTGGTGCAAAATGAACGTCGGAAGTGTAGCACGTGGAAAGATCATGGTGCTGTGGTGACGATCCGCAAGATGGTGTGCGAGATCAAGCGGTGTTACAGTGATCGCATGTTGCTTCAGTGGTCCGTATGGTGGGCACTAGCTACGTGTGGTAATCTCCAAGTGGGAAACTATATTCAACCTCTGTGGGAAGAAATTTATCCTGCGCAGGACTACGAAGAATTGTATCACGGTGCTGTTGATGCTGTCAAGATGTTTCTGGGTAAGTGGAGAAGAATCCAGCAACAGAATTTATTTCAATAGCAATGTCCAACTCGCTTATGAAGTATAGTCTTTCCCTAGGAATTGTGGTGACAATGATCATGGGATTCCTTCATGTGGATTGGAATAAATTTGGTGAACTCACCTTGGGTGTAGTGTCCATTGTCGAAGCCATCACACTTTACACGATGGCTGAAACGAAGGACATTTGGCTCGCCTATGGTACTGCCTGTTTGTTTAAAGTGTTACACCAGATGCTGATTACTATTGCCAGGTATTGTTTTGGGATCACATTTTAAATGGGAGAAAAAATCGTTTGATTGATGCAGGTTTTTTTGTATTACTCAGTTATCAGGTTGCAAAAGATTTGACGGAATCAACTCGTCCTTTGTTATTTGGTGTGAATACTTTTTTTTCGGTTGTTTTGCACGCTTTATTGACTATCATTGTAGTGGATAAACGTGGACTTTGCCTCACTCCTAGACCTCAGGCAAGTATAGACAGACTAGTGGTGCATTCCAATCTCTTAGAGGGTAGACTCTAAGTGAGATGTTAAAATTATTTTTTATTATTTGCAGTTCATAGTGTATGCATCCTATTTCTTCATTCTTGGATTAGCTTTTTTAATCATCATGGTGATCAGAAAATGGTTCCTATTTCGTAAACAGCAGTTGGAATCTGAATTCAAGTTGTCCCAGCCCTCATCACCAAAACTAGAAGATGAGGGCCCATGCTGATGGACCCATCATCATCATCATTATACATAACTCCCACTTGTGCAGGCTAAATGCAAGCAAGTGCAATTTATCATAGGCAATTTTTTTTTAGCTTTTTTTGCTAATCTAGTTTGGTGGTATTTGTCGATGTTTTAGAGTGTTTTTTTAATAGGCATTTGTTTGGTTTTCATATTCTTAACCAGCAAATATGCAAATTGTAGATTTTATCGACTCAACGTTATTATTTTATTATAATTATATTTGTTATAAGGCAGATTTTTATTTTTATACTACTCAGCCTCACTTCACGTACTGTCATAATAGATGACTAAAGAATGTAGTGTTCAGAGCATGTCATATTTATTATTGATTTTGATATTTTAGATAAGAACAATGCAAATTTTTTATAATGAAGGAAATGGTAGTACTTTTACTTTTATGATAGGTACTTTTTATCGAAGTGTGCATTGCTCGTTTCCTTTCCTGAATGTCTTCCTGACATTCCTGCTTACTTACCAGAAGAGGGATGGAAGGAAATCACATCAGTGACATTATTTTGTTGGAAAAGCTTTGCAAATGATTTAATTTAATTTAAGTTGGTTTTTGTTTTTACTTTAAAAGTGTGCCAGTGTATTTATGTTACAAGAAAAACAAAGTTTTTTATGTACGCTGCAAATACTAAAGATATTAGTGTGAAGCACATTAAATTAGACAGCATGAATCTGTGAATAGGTGCTTAAATTTTTTTAATAGATGTTAAAAGTAACCGCAACAGTTCCTGTGCCCTTCTACAAGAAAGATTTGGGAACCAATAAAAATATCTTACCACTGTTGACTAGGTGTCTTGCTCCATTCCAACGCTGATTCTCGTTAATTCGTTACTTTATTTCTGTAGTCTGTAACTGTTTTTATCTAACGACCATGCAGAGAAGCCCAATTTGCAAGTGTAGGTGGCTATCTATTGAACGTCGACCTATTCCAATGACAGATTATTAAGCATTTGTAAAAAAACGTCGGTTTTTGATTTTTTTTTTCTCACCTGACAGCCAATCTGAAAGATAGATAGATAGGGTGCTTAATCAGCTTGTTACATGATGATCACAAAGTCAGTTCTATTTGACGTTGAAATGTGAACATCGTTCTGACCATTCGCCTATGTGTTTTTTGGTCAAGGAAATTCACTCGGCTACTCGAGTTAGTGACGTGAGTGGTAAGATTAATTTTTAATACATTATGCATTGATATTTTTTACAAAAAATGTGAAGGATATTGGACCTACAAGAAAATTTCGTCGATTGTGTGTAAGGTTATTCAAATGGACACATTTTGAAAAAATGGTTGTCTCTTGCCATAGCAATCAACTTGGGTGTTTGTAAACAAAATTTTAGTTGTGCACATATTTTAATACAAAATAGGGATAAATCAAAATACTTCCTACTTTACTGACCAGTGCACACACCTAATTATTACCTTAATTGACGGGAATAGTTGTTTTCACCCTATTTTGTATTGAACTCGGATGCTTGTGTATCAATCAAATTCACAGTAAATAGCTGATTGTAAAAAAGGTTTCAGGTTAATATATTTATTAAAACATCCCTTTGGGATAAACTATTAAAAAGACAGGTTGCCATATAATATGGTTTTACCGTCATAGGTAAAACTTATAATAATACAAAAGTACAAGACAACGATAAAATCATCTGCTGCCGAATCGACACCAGACCACTTCGAGTAATAGAGGTAATTGATCGAGAGACACCTCAAAATTGAGACGTTTGTTAAAAGAGTTTCATTTCAATCCACTCAGTGAGTCAATAATTTTTTTTTTTATAAATCAATGGAAGCAGATTAAATATGCTGCGATTGTATTTTATTGATGTTCAAATGATTGAACAAGCTATTGTTCAATCGTATAGTTTCAGGTGGTGGTGGGATGGGAGCAACAAATGCATCTTGTCTGTCTCTTCCATTAAAGTGTTTGCACAGCTACTGCAATTTGGTGCCTGGTAGATAACAATGACTAGCTAGCTATAGTCCATCTTCTACACCGTCAGTGGGATTAGTACCTTTTATGAGATGTTAAGCTTTTTTTAGTTTTTGAGTGTCGTCGAGATTAACTATGTATCAACGACCTAAAATTGACTTTGTGCTCTATGAATTGAATATTGTGCTCGACTAAAAGCGAACAGAATTTCAAAAGGTACAGTAAGTAGTATGAATAGAACTAGGAAAACATTTGGGCTGACCTGGGAATTTTATAATGACGGCGGTTATCAACATTGATGATGCCGTGTATCATTTTCATGAAACTTGATGGAGAGTCATGCGTAATTATGCAACCTGTTAACTGCAGCCTACAATTAACTCATTAGGAAACAGTCCCTGTCGTTTAAAAACGGTTACATAAGAATGAAATTGTTTTTTCTTTTTTTTATGCCGACAAGTGGAGAATTACATGGAACGAATTACATGGTTCATGTGTGGTGTCGTCCTCTTCAAGTAGTACTTGTCATCTGAACGCGTCGACTCGTTTTAAAATTGGAGTCGAGTAACCGGTGTAGACGACTGTGTGTGTGTGTCAATTGTTTTGGAATGATATCAACACCGAAGGATGCTGATAACAACACTACTGCTAGCAAATCTGCTTGAGATAGACTCAAGGTTTTCCTTAAGTAGGCTAGTACCTGTTTATGTCATTGGCTCTTAAACGGTAACACATTTGCTGCACTCCAATTTTTCAAGACGAGAATTATTCTGCATAATTCCATGGCTCAAAATTAAGTTGGTAAACTGCTTGCTGCTGCTGCTGTGTTGTACTCAAAATAGTCACGGGCGATGAATTGAACTTGACCAGTAAACCTTTTTTTTTTTTTATCTTTTCCTTTATTTTTCTTTACTTTTCACCTAAAGGATACATTTTGATCATTAGCCAACAAATTTATTTCTAAGCGTTTTATTTCAACCGATCGTCTTCGTGCCATAAAAAATACACGCATGACTCGTTTTTTATGTATTAATTTTACTTATTCATTCATCCATCCATCCAAATAATCAGTAATCTGATAAAACTATTTGGTTTTTAATATACCACTTATATTTCGCTCCAATGCACATGGAGCGTGAATGCCTCTTTCGGCCATTCAATAAATCATTTCTTTGATTGGAAAGTCCATATCTCTCACGCATCACGTACTTTTAATTTCAGCCTAATTTTCACTAACGAATTTTTCCTTTTCATTTAAAGTTGCATCACTGAGAACATCGTTATTCTTTCCAGCTGAACTTAAGATCGTCGTCTCTATGACTGACTCCAGGATCACCGATGGAGAAGTGAATGGGAAATTACTGTTCGTGGAGGAGCGGCATCCAATTGACAAAGAACAACGACGACATCTGGACCGTGGCTGGGCATGGGTGGTGTTTGCTGCTTGTTTCGGAGGCCGGATGATCGTCAATGGCACCATGTTAACGTTCAACATTTACTTTTCCTTGTTCCTGGACGTCTTTCAGGAATCGAGAGGACTTACTGCGCTCATCGGCTCCGTCATGTGGGCATGTTACGATAGCACAGGTAAACGTTTGTCGTCTTTGTTCCTAGTATTTCCACCACTGTTGACTATGTAATGACGTACCGGTACCATACAGCTATCATCAGTGGTCAAGTAGTGGACCTCCTAGGATCTCGAGTTTCAGTTTTCATCGGCTGCTTCATTTTGTCGGCCAGCTTTCTGTTAAGTAGTTTTGCCACCAACGCTTACCAGCTCATCTGTACTTTTGGTGTTATGGTTGGTAAGTGAAACAAGTTTTCTTCTTTCTTTCTTTCTACTTAACTAATAGAGATTAACGAGTTCGCTTGTTGTATTTGGCAGGTCTGGGTTGTCAGCTGGTCTCCATGGGCTCCGTGTGCGGTCTTCGTCATTATTTCCGTCGTTACCTCTACTTTGTCCAAGGTGTATCCACGTCCGGAGCAGGAGCTGGGATGCTGTTGCTCGGTGCCGGTCTTCCTCTCATGTTGGAGGAATACGGATGGCGAGGAACGACCATTCTTCACAGTGGCATCCTTCTCAATCTGTGTATCGTTGCCAGCGTTATGTTTCCCGTTCGTCGTTTCCAACAGACCGACATGGAACAAAGCGAGGAAGAGGAGCGCGAGAGCAAGAAAGAAACCTGCAAAATCCATTGCATCCTGCTTTGGAGCAACTGGACGTTTTGGTGTTTGATTTTCTCTTACTTCTTCTTCGGATTTAGTTACGTCATCACGATGGTGTTGTTCAAAGACTACGTGATCATGAGAGGGTTGGCCGAATACTTTCCCCAAGCTCTGTCCTTGTTCGCTGTGGGCGACATGATGGGTCGAATCGGCAGTGGGCTGCTCACGTCCAGCCAACGCGTCAACCCTTTGGCGTTGAACGCTTTTCTCCACCTTTTCGAATCGGCTCTGCTCTTCGGCTTCATCGCCATCAACTCGTCTTTGGCGTTACTCGTAGTAAGCTTTTTGTACGGGGTGGCAGCTGGCGCATCGAACGGGATGTTTTTCATCTTACCGTGCTATCTCTACAAGACTTCCATCTTCCACGCTGCCTTTCCTTACCTATCCACAGCTACAGGAGTGGGATCTCTGATCGGATCGCCCGTGGCTGGTAAGTAAGTAAGTTAGTGGTACCACCTCGATTCCTTCTTGAAATTTCATGTTTTCAATCGACTGTTTTTCTTTCGTAGGTTTACTCTCGGACAAAACTCAATCGTATACCGCTTCCTATACATTAGCTGGATTCGCAGCTGTTGTTGCAGCTTCGCTTCTCATTGTGGTCTACATTTCTCGCCATCGAATATCTCCTACCAAGTCTACGTCGATAAGCAGTTAATTCGAATGGATGGTGATGCGAGGATGGATCGAACAGCACAAGTAACCCAGCCAAGGATGATGCGCTTGCTATATAGTTGGAATGTTGGTTGTACTATTCACAAGTACGGTAGTGTCCATTTTCTGCACTTTTTTTTTTTACACGAAACAAAACAGAAAAGAGTTTCAGTTGGCAGTCACTTCTAATGTTAAGTAGATGGTTGTGATGAAGGGATTAGGCCATAATTGAACTGTTGGGTTATCCTTTTTTTAAGGGACCATGTTCTTGAGCGTTTCTTTCTAAGAGTGGGTTATGGCACGTACACTCTTCCCAAAGTGTATTTTTTATACAATGAATTTTGTGGCGAGTCGTTTATTTCAAAATTGATTTTTTTTGTTGTTGATTGTTATTACTAAAGAAGTAATAACAATCTCTTGTCCTTGTCCAAAAGAACAATAGACCATCATCGGCATGGATAAAGACTGTATGTACATCAACGATTTTTTTTTTTTTTTTGTTGTTCTCAAATCGTTTATCATTTTGCGTACAGGATTAGCGTTTAAGTAACGTATAATCAATCTCCATCGTGACTTATACGATTAAAAACAAACAATGACAATAAACAGTAGGCCTATCATTATTATGTGAATGAATGTGTATTTATTTGCTTCATTAGTGCGATACTATTATAGCTTATAAAGAAACGAACGAACCTTTCCGAGCGTTTATTGACATTAGTTTTCAGAATAGAAGACAGCCAACAGCTGAATGCCGATTGAACACAACACATCTGCTTGTATACGTATGTAATACTATATTCATTTCAATATACTTGAGCCAAAATGGACAACACCACATAATACGAAACGTGAGTAAACTGTTTTGATAAGCGAACAACTCCCTTTGCTGATGTATGTCATAAGTAACATTGAGAAAGCTTGACAATTTTCATTGATTCGATTTTCGTGGAATGGGGAAGCATAACCAATGCCATTGTACTCGGTAGTTATTATTTTTAAACTTTCGCGCGGCGCCGCTGTTTATGTGCGCCCAGCTTAAGACGGACGGAGTTAGACGAGCTAGCCACTCGATCGATGAACATGGTTTTTTTCACAAACCGATCATTATCACTAAGGTGACTGAGAGTGGGAGAACATGGTAGGTTTTTAGTTGACATTTCAGTGTCACGACACTGTTGTCCATTAACAAGGAGGAAGAAGTGGTTTGACCAACGAAAGACTGAAATTGACAACAATGGAAGGTGATCGTCGTTGCACCGTGCCGTGCGAGTTGTGTCGCATTTCCAGTAATTTATTCCATTAATTCAAGATTACATTTTTCATTGAACAGGTGACAATCACCATCTGGCTAGGTTGGAGAATAGAACTATCTACCTAATCGAGTGTACTCTTTACGACAAGAGGAAATCTTGGTGGAGTTGTAAAATGAAGTCGTCGCCTAAAGAAAACGACCCGGCTCGGAAACATCAAGATAAAGGCTGGGCTTGGGTTGTCTTCGTGGCCACTTTTGCTACGAGAGTCTTATTCCTCGGAACTATTCTCACTTTTGATATTTATTTCGTCGAGCTGCTGCTCGTTTTGCAAAACTCCCGTTTCCAAACCGGTTTCATCGGAGCTCTTCTGTGGGCTTGCTTTGACTTTTCTGGTAAGACAACTTACCGACCGTCGACTCACTCAGCAGAGTTAGTTCACGTAAGAAACTGTGTTCTTGTGTAGCGCCATTGGGTGGTTATCTCGTTCACCGATTGGGACCTCGCGTCACTCTGATGCTCGGTGGATGTCTCATGTCTTCGAGCTTCCTTCTCAGCAGTCTGGCGACCCATTTCTACCACTTTGTTCTTTGCATTGGACTAGCCGTTGGTAAGATAGGTTCGTGTTTCGTTGAACCAACTACTCTAGTTTGCTGACTTTGACATTGTTTTTCAAAACCAGGTTTGGGTTGCCAATTGGCTTCAATCGGCGCTGTCCAAGCGTTGCGGATTTACTTCTGTCGTTACCAAACGTTAGTCCAGGGCATTTCTTGTTCCGGCGCAGGAGTAGGCATGCTCATCATGAGTCGTCTTCTTCCTCCTTTGATACACCACAACGGTTGGAGAACCACGATGGCCTACCACGCCGCCCTTCTCCTCCATCTCTGCCTCGCGGGCAGTGTCATTTTTTCAGTCGAAACGTCACCAGCCAAAGTCGAGATAAGCAAACGCCGCCGTGGCGTCATTTCTTGGCTCAGCGTTCAATATGTCGGCTTGTGGTTGTCTTATTTCTTTTTCGGTTTCAGCTACGTCACCAACACCGTTCTGTTCAAAGACTACATCATCAATTACGGGTTGAAGGATCACTTTGCCACCGCCCAGACCTTGTTCGCCGCGGGTGACACTTTGGGTCGTTTACTGAGTGGTGCCGCTTCGTATCTTCCATTTTCGCCCATTGTTTTTTACGGTCTCGACCACGGTGTCCAAGCGGTGTTGCAACTAGGATTCTTCGTCACGTCCACTTCGCTTCATTTGTTTTTGTGTAGCTTTTTCTACGGCGTGGCTACTGGATGTGCCAACGGATTGTTCTTCGTCGTTCCTTGTCACCTGTACAAAGGCGATGACTTTCTCAAGGCCTTTTCTTTTTTGTCCATGGCTGCAGGATTGGGGAATCTGATCGGCACTCCTACAGCAGGTGACTGACGAGTGGTCGATCGAGTCGCCATCTATCTCAAATAGTAGCCTACGTTGATGAGATGTTAAACGTTGATGATTTCAGGTAAACTGGTGGACGATTCCGGTACGTACACCGAGGCTTTCCTGTTGTCCGCTGCCTCATCATTTCTGGCGTCTCTCGTTTATTTCATCATGTGGAAGTTCCCGAGGAATAACAAGATTTACATCAACGAGAATTCCGAGCCTAAGTGAAGTGACAACTCCATTGTTGATCGTTCGATGTCCTACGTTCCGAAAACGTTGTTACAGCGAGTCAATAACAACACTAAACTTAACTATAAAATGATTACTGTAAAGAGCGTAATTACAAAGTTGATTTTTATGATGCAAACTTTCATTGATGTACGGTACCGTACTTTAAATTTGGAACATTTTGGAATCAAGTCTCACTTTATTTATTTTTGTTTTAAAAAATTCACTCCTCGGTGCATTGTCTTGGTGTTGCTTATGTCCTTTGTGTGTTGTCCTTTATAAAACCTTTTCGCAAAGAAGCTGAAACATGTTAAAGTTGTGTGTGGAATTTGCACTTCGTCAGTAAGATGGGGAAAAATTGTTTTTTATTATTATTGCTTTCATCGTATTATTCAGTGTGCAAACTTTAAAATTGACTGTAAAATAATATTTGAAAACGGAGCAGCTGAATATCACCGAATGGATTGCTGCCGATGCCGAACATGAAAATAATCGTTTTCAGAGGGGGACTTGGAGTCCCCCACCACCGACTGGCTTTACAGCTATTGTCATTTGGTTTACAGCTATTGACAGCTATTGGTCATAGCTGTCAGTCTACTGACCAATGTCTATTGGTCATAGCTTACAGCTATTGGTCATTTGGTTTACAGCTATTGACATGGCTTTACAGCAATGTCATTTGGTCCTCAGACTTTATTGAAATTAGAAATTCAGAAACGATGATGATGATGATGATGAGGATTATAAACATGGAACAGGATTTTATGATGCAGGAGAAAACGGGAGAACCCGGAGAAAACCTGCTCCTGTGGTGTCAGACCCGAACTGAATTCACATGGCACTTTTGGATGAAAAGTCAAAATATATAAGCTTCTGTTCATTCGTTTTTTTTACTTTAAACAACATCACTAAAATTACTTGGGAATTAGGAATTCTTGATTAAAAACCAATATAAGATATTCAATAAATGACATCCTATATTTGCCTGTGAAACCTAAGCCGGTATCTTTACGTACCATTAGACTATGCCTAGGGAATTTTGAAGATCATGTAACCCTTGAAAATGTCACACAGCATGCCAAAAAAATGGGTGCAACTGTAATCTCCTGTGGCCGCTGGATTACCCAAACAAAAAATATATCTACTTATTTTTTTATCAGGATACTTTTAACTGACCTGGAATTTCGGCTGTGGCCGATGGAGTATCAGCTTCTACCTTCAATGCACGAAACCCGGTTCTCCTTTCAATCGATGAAATTGATAGGACAGGACCAACAACCAACAACAAAGCATCTCAACAGGCCCTGATGCCAACCACACGCTTGCAGCAGTACGATGATGCAAATGGCCGTACGTATCCCTCCGAAAACCGTCTGAACCAGCTCAGCAACCACCTACCAACGCGTGGCTGGTTGATTGTAAGCAACTCTTGTACTACATTAATAAACTTGACGATATACAACTTTTTCTTTCCACTACAAACTGTGATATTGTCAGCCGAGGTCTCTGACTCTTTAGTGAACTTTGACGGCTCCTGATCATATAGTTAGATAGATCTGACCGTCCCACTAGAGGTGGCGGCGTCATGTTGTATCTGAAGGACATTATTTCGCAAAGCGGTCTTGATATACTGGCTGTGGAACGTGTGAATTTTATTTCCAAAACCAATTCAAATCACTTTAATTTACAGACCCTTCTACTACGTTCCCATTGATGACATGCTCAAATGCATCACCCCCTTCCTAAGTATTACAACCTATAGCTGCATCATAGGTGATTTTAATGCCCCCTTTAACCATCACCATTATACGTAACTCTCAATCAATAGTATCTCATATGGACAGCCTTTTGTGCACGCTCCGCGTTACAACGCTAATTTACTAGATCAGATTTTTTTAACATTCTGTTATCTGTCCCATCAGTTTTCTCTGTCCTTTGTGGAGCAGATCACAATTAACTTTACTCTTTCCAATACACTTAAATTACCAAATAGAGATCCTTTTAATCCCAATACATATAGCAAATTTGAGGACTTTAGTTCTATTAATTAACTGGCATACTTTTAATTTTCAAACTGAGCAATCATTAATATTGATAATATGTCTGTGGATTGTATTATTAACATAATTCATAATTGTCTGTAGGCTACCAAGCGTTCATTAAGGATTGTTGTATTTTGCAATCATCGTTATAAGGCAACCAAGCACTGGTGGACGGACGAGATTCAACACCTCTTTAAACTAAAGAATGAACGTTACAAGCTGCTAAAAGATGCTTAATCTCAACTGCACCCAATTTGACAATTAATTAAAATAGTCAAATTAAAAATCTCAGTCCGGATAGATATGACCAATTCTTACAATGGAGTCAAAATCCATTGAGTGTTGGAAAGTTAACTAAATCATTTCATTTAGCTTTAGTCTTTAATTCTGATCAGTCAGTCATTCAGATAACTCTACAACAACTTAAAGACATTATAAAAACTTTAAAACCTCACAACTCCTATCCAAATGATATTTTCAATAAATTGTTACTCTCCAATTTATCAGATTCAGCCTTACAATTAATTATCCAATTGATTCATAATATTTTTTATAATACTTCTCTTTATCCACACCAATGGAAAATTGCATCTATCCGTCCTCTATATCGTGGAGGTCCAATTGACAGCCTCACACCCTACAGACCTATCGCCTCCTTACCTACCCTTTCTAAAATAGCTTTCTTTTTCATAAACTTTCTGAATTGATTGCTCTTACATCTCCACCAAACGCCTATGGAATGGTGCCTGGAAAGCCAGCCCAGCATCTGACCTATACTCTGTATGATAACATTTTGCATCTAAGGAAAAAACACCATGACATTCTTCTCATTACGACAGATGTTATGAAGGCTTTTGATACCATGCCACGCTCCTTCATTTTGCTAACTTTGTTAGCCTTAGGTTTGTCTATCAAAACCTTATCTTTATTGTCCAGTTACCGATACCTGTCCCACCGTCATGCTCAAATTTTGCACCATGATAACACACGCATCGCTTCTTCGCTCGACGTAATCCAAGGATCTTTCTTGTCATCCATACTTTATGCAATTGCGTCAAATAATTTATTCCAACTCAACTTTTTTGCACGTTTCAATTTTCTTGCGAATTTTGATTCATGCGAATTTAAATTTATGCGATCGTTGAGTAATTCGATATTTGATTAATGCGAGTTTTGAGTAATTCCATTTTTGATTTCTGCAAGTTTCAATTTATTATTTATTTATTTATAGGTCAATATGTGATTTTTTTTACAAGCAGACTTATGCGGTTTTTGATTTATGCGAAGGACTTACGCTGTTCTCGTTTTATGCGTTTTTTGGTACATTGGAGACTATACAGTATATAAGACTGTGCATGGCAGTATACATTCAATTCCCCAGCTCGTTCACTCCCAATTCACTCACAAACTCACTCAGTCCATAACATAATCAGTCACAAAGGAAACTAATATAAAGAGTATAACAAAAATGAACTCACTCGGATTTGTTGACCGGTTTATTCAACAAGCTAAAAGCGTAGTCGATAGCGAAACGACGCGCGCTGAGAACGTTGTCAAAATGGTTTTCCTCATCGGTTTCCATCTACAAAACAAGATTTTTAGCATTTCACTCCTTCGTTCAACGTCTTATCGGACGTTACAACTTTGGACTTACTTTAGCGTAGAACGCGTCGATTTTAGAATCGTCGAGCAGTTCATCCGGAAAAGCAACGTGTTCTTTCATAACATCCAACTGTCCCCAAAATAAATACCATAGTTCAAAAGTTAAAAAATTAATGAAAGAATACACAAATATGAAAAAACAAAATGGCGTGCATGCCTTTTTCATAGCAATCAGCTTCGTAGCGTCATCCATCCATCCCACGCTACCAAGAATTGACGCAAAGCGATTCCGTATCTTATCCACCATGTCCAGTGCCTGAACAATAGAAAATAGACAGAGTGAGCTAAAAGTACGGTTCAGTGGGAATACTTGAAAGGTTATTAAAATGTTGTTTCAAATATAATATTATATTGGAATATAATATTATTAAGTTTCTAAGTTTTGATTTCTGAACACTCGATTTATGCGACTATTTTATCATGTGAATTTCGATTCATGCGAATTTAAATTTATTCGATAGTTGAGTAATTCGATATTTGATTTATACGAGTTTTGAGTAATTCCATATTTGATTTTTGCAGTTTTGGTTTTTTCATTTATATATGCGATTTTTGTGTGTTTGTTTGCATTAGACTTATGCAGTTTTTAATTTATGCGAAGAAAATTATGTGGTTCTCGTTTTGTGCGTTTTTTTGGTACATTGAACTGTATATTCTCATAAAAGACTGTAGCTAGCAGTATATGTTCAATTCCCAGCTCGCTCACTCACAAGTGAAGTTAATATAAAGGAGTATAATAAATTGAAACACTGGATAATGACTAAATAGACCATTGGCTACAACTTTACAGCTTAATAACATATAGTGCATGCAACTCCTGTTTTCAAACAATGCGATGACCTTAAAATCTAACTTTTAAGGTCAATGGCAATACCACCATTGTAAGGAACCGTGTCAAGGTGCTATTATAGCCCAAACGCATTTTTATAGCTTTAAACGTATTCCAACGAATGATTCAATTCACTCTGTTCACTGTTAACGCTTCAACTAATAAGTGTACATTTTGAGTTTAAATTTAGTTTAGAAGATAGAAATAAAATTTATAACGCTCACCGCTGTTTTAGCTTCACTACGAAAGTATCTTCGAACGTACATGGCACCGAGAGCATTAGGCATCGCTGAACTGACCACTGATGTGCAGTGAAGCCATCTTGGAGACTCTTTCGACTGGCCCATCAAACTTCTCACATAGGTCATACGGAGATTTCGGAATTCCTCGCTCAGCAAAATCAAACTGGACGACACCACTCGCCACATGACATAATTGGCCACCACGCTACCAATTTGAAACGAGCAAAGAGTAAAATCAATTGTGAGGAAATGGGTGGAATAACGGCGTAACTCAATAAAATGTAGTTTTGACAAAACGCGCAAGAAAAACAACTTCTGGCACCTTAAAATTTAAGATCAAAAGAAATTCCTGTCAACTGTATATTTATAGAAGGAAAATAAACAAATTTTGCAAAAAATCTGTTGACTTTAGTTGGTAAGCCTAATTTAGGCCTAAATGAAGTTAAGGGCTAATTTATAAATGCATTTACGCCGTTTTACCAAAGATCTGTATCTTTTCCATTGTTTTGAAAGTGAAATGAGCGAGTGAAACAACCAAAATGCGAAATTTACAAATTTCGGTGTGAACGGTGTAAATTTATTAAAATTGACGTTTACAACGTCAATAGCCAAATGATAACATTATCTGCGGATTATTATAACCAAATTCTACTGTATTTTAAATTTTATAATTTACGTATCTCAGACGTACGTACGTCGAGAACCGTCTGTATTTTTGAGAAATTCAAAAAGTATAGTTATGTAAATTTATTTCTTCAACAAAATTTACCGTTTGGGCGTTCCTTCGATTTCTACGAAAGCCTTCTTCATGTAACTGGGGACATTAACGACGAGTTCATCGTCAGGGCCAATGGGTTCATTGAGGAGCGAGTTCAAGTACGCCACCCAATCCACCTGCCCACGTAACACAAAAAGGTCATTATCATTCACCAATAAAATTTAACAACAACAACAACAGGAAAGAAAACTCACTTGTGGCGCCAATGACGACAAATTACCGATGCTCATCCGATGATAAAGGAGCGTAAAGTTGCGTCGATCTTCTTTGGGTAAGGAAAACTAGAACCAAAAAGTAGTAAAACATTATAAACGAAAAAATCCACGACCGAACAAAACTTAAGATTTATATACCTCGGCCAGTTTGGTTTCGAATAAAAGTGCCTCCTTCATTTCGTCTTCGACGGTGTTATTGTCAGCGCCCAATGCCAACGCCACGTCGATCATAAAACGAAAGTAAGCTTTCACTAAAGTGTCATTCAGACCCTTGAGCAAATATGCACGATCAGGCATCCCTAAAGATGGTTGATCCAACTGAAACAGTAAAAATTACCAAAAAATAAGTAAATGTCTAATTACAAAAGCGCGATCTTATATTCGATCGTACAAGTTTTGCGACGAAACTCTCACCTCGATGACGCGTCGTGACGAATTTTTCATGTCTTTGCTGATGGACAAGTCGATAAGAAATCCGATGCCCAGGCCCAGTTCTTTTAGTTCGTGATGAGTTTTCTGCCAATCGAATTCGTTTTCAATCCACCGAGATCCTTCAATCACAGGCCACCCACCGAGGTGAGCTAACGTTTTTCGGACGGGTTCGACACCAGCAGCTTGCAACAAGGCTGCAAATTTATGTTCAAAAACAAGTACATTAAAATCGCTTTTTAGTCATATTCTTTATATATCCCACTGTCATAGACACTAGCCGATTTACAGGAGGCTTAAATTGTACATTTTTTGAGGTCTAAACATTTGGAGCTTGATTTGCCACGAAAACAACGAAATTTTTAGATATTTTCGTCAAAAACATTTTCAGTTAAATTTCCCTCCCCCCCGCCAGAAGTCGTTTTTATATATCTGTATACAGATATATTGTACTGTATATACATACATATATATATATATACAAGACGCAATTTTTTAGGGGAATTTCTGCATGTTTCGATTTATGCGAATTAAAATTTTATGCAATCTGAGTATTCGACATTAAATCTTATGCGTGTTTTGAGCGATTCAGTTTTTGATTTACGCGAATTTATATTTATGCGATCGTTAAGTAATTCGATATTTGATTTATGCGAGTTTAAGAGAAATTTCATTCTCGATAATTTATTTATACAGTGAATGCGATTTTTATTTACATTGGACTTGCGCGGTTTTTGATCTTAAGCGGAATTCAACTATACAGTATATTCTTGTTAACGACTGTAGATGGCAGTATACTTTCAATTCCCAGCTCACTCACAAATTCACAATGAAGCTAATATATAAAAGAGTTCAAAAACAACTCAAAACTCGCGCAAAGAGTCGTGTTATTTCACACGAATTACGAGAAGGTCAATCTATGCAACTTACATTCGTTGGTGCAAGCTTTGTAAAGGCGTTTCATCTTACGAAAAGTTTCGGGTTCGTCATCATCTTCAGGAATTGTCAACATCTCTATAAAAAAAAAGCATAAAAGAAAAGTGTCAAACTGCAAAAATTGTACGAAAAAAAAATAAGATCAGTTCGAAAACAAAGTGGAAGACACTCACTCCTGAGACGTCGTTTAAGTTCTTCTTCGAGTAAAACAAACGAACTGACAGAATTTTTGTCGTCAGGGATGTCGATTCGGTCTCCAAAACCTCCACATGCATATTCGTAAAAATCGTGACAGGGATCCGCCGTCGCGTTCATGTTCTCCAACAATCGATGCGCTGTTTCAAAACAATGTCAACTTTTGAAACTTTTGAAAAAGTTATAAAATATTCGTTTAATCGACACACTCATCAATCACCAGCATCGACGCAGGCCGCTGTCAAACATGTCGATTTATTGTCCTGGAACGATGGAGAAGCTGTCACATCGTCGGCAGCAGCGACAAGATGATCAGCATAACTAGGAACATCGACTAAAGAAGCTGCTGAGAAAACAACACAAAACAAGATTATAAAAACGAATGTCATGAACGAGGACAACAACTCGCTCGTCTTTGGTGCACAGTCCATTTTTCAAAGAATGATGACCGATGAAGGAAAACAGGAAAAAGATGTCAATCTCACACGACAAGCTATATATCTACCGAGAGCAGCGATGTTGTCCTCGTTTTTTATGTTTTGTTTTTTGTAACGGGCTATCATAATAAATGTCACTCACGACGATGATGATGTTGCGTGCTACGCTCGCGAACACTGAGAAAGAGTGCTGTGCTCAAAGCCACTGATGTTGCAAGAAGAACGAAAGCCGAGCCAAGAAGCCAACGTTCCAAACGAGAACGACGACTCCAGAAAGACGAAGATGACAAGGATTCGGTACTGAAAGTAGTAGAAGAAGAAGTCGACAAGTAGTTGATGGGTGTCATCATATTTTTTCCCCGAATGAAGAATGAAAACAAAAAATTTCAACTCAAACAACACAAAAAAAAAGTGGTCACGGCTCGTTGGACACGAGGGGGGGCACTTAACCGTGACGGTGGATGGTTAGTACGTCGTTTGCTAATGACAGGTAAATCACTTTTATAGGCGAGACAAAAACTTGGAGGAAATTCGTCTGCAGCCTATACATAAAAGTTAGTAAAGCGATAGTGACAACAAAAGCCACGTTGCACACCTGCCGATGACAAATTTCCTCTTTCAACGCAGATTTTCTAGGCGCATCCCACGGATTCTACCAGCCCATTGGTGATTAGAAAAATAGACCGACAATTCGTCCTATATAAATTTGATTTCGTTACAAGATGACAAGATATCCTCCCCCCCCCCCCGAAAAAAAAATCACAAGACAAGTCGTTACACTCGGTCACTGACAAGGAACGTGTGTCGAACCATCGACGCCCACGTTATTACGAGTGCGATTCTCTCACCCACGCATGCTTATAATTGACGTGGAATTATAACAAAAGCTAAATCCGCTTACGTTTCCACTAAAATCAAATAACACCTGAAATATAAACCGTTTATCGTATTTTTTTTTGTTAACTCGACGCGTGGAAACTTTAGCTGGAATAGTTTGAAAACAATTGAGTTGGGTGGAATTAAAACGTAACAACAAAAAATGTAGTTTTGGGAAAATAGGACAAAAATTTCTCTGACACCTTCAGAAATTTAAGATTAAAATAAAATCCTGTCAACTGTAGAAGCAAAAATAAACAGATTTTGCAACAACAAAAAAGTTTAACTTGACAGGACTCAAGTTACAAGCAATTTTAAAAATACAATTACACTGTAATATCGTGCTAATTTATAGATGCATTTACGTCGTTTTTCCAAAGATCAGTATCTTTTCCGTTGTTTTTAAAGTGAAACAATCAGAAAGTGAAGCGACAAAATGAAAAAAATCGCAAAAAATTTCATCTTTTTACAATAATCGCGTTGCATAAAGTCTTGCTCCAAAAAAGTGAGAAAGCGCAAATTATAGACAACTATAGGCAGGTTGTCTTTATGCTGTTGTAGACAACGATTCAATAGATGCATTTTAAGGAATGACGATGTTAAGTGGATTTACGCCGTTTTTCAACTCAATTCAAAAAGCTGGCTTGACGATTTTTGTTTTTGTTTTCTTGTTTCGCCTAATCCTGTTTCGCCCAAAAAATAATTGCTTCGACTTACCTGTTTGTTTTTAGACGGAACCGTTCTATTTCGAGGATGATACAAGTGTTTTAGGTTAAGTTAAGTCGACTCACAAATAGGTGAGTCGAAACAATTATTTTTAAGCAAAACAGGATTAGGCGAAGCAAGATTAGGCGAAACAGGGTGCACCCATTGGATCCATCAATTAATATAAAAGATCGGCTTACCTGCGATGCGAATACGCGCAGTAGCGCGGAGGCTGCGTGTCAGTGGCAGTCATGATAAGGTATGAAGATGAGGATGCTCAGGGGGAGCCTGAGGAGTCTCTCCTTATCACCTGACTCCAACTTCACCACAGCCTCGAGGCACCGAATCAAAAGACACAAACTCGACCCCTCCCCCTTTTTCTAACCAGGCTTCTTCTTCTAGCTACTTTCTCCCCCCTCGATGCAAACTACATTCGGTCACCTCCCCTACTCGTCCTAATGACGGGTGACCCCTTATGATGAAAAAAAATAAAATTAAAATTAAGTCCAAAAAAAAATAATAACAACAAACGTGGATAAAACGGACTCCACGAAGGTCAACGACCTCGTAAAGGTCCATCGGCCAAACCAACGAAATGCCTCGGGCTAAAGAAACCGCAAGTCAAACAATATCGGTAGCTACTACTACCGAACCCAAAAACAAAAAACGAATAAACTCTTCTTCTACCTTCAAAACTCGACTCCAGGAAGAGGAAGCAAACCCGAAGAGATTATAAAAAGACGAAATGAAAAGACCATTATATTTTCTACCCATTAAGAATGTCATCATCACCGTCACCGTATTTTTATGACATCTAGGTTGGAAGAACCAAGAAATTAGGCGTCATTCTTAGCAGCATTATAACAAGAAAAATTGCTCAATAACAATGTTTAATGGATTGCTTAATGAAATAAATCTAAATGAAAAGATTTATCGATCGGTAATGAAACGAAGACGTCGATTCGTCATAAAACTCTTAAAACGAAGGACGTCGACAAACTGTATTAATGACACATGATTCATCATATACAGTGGAATCCGGTTATTACGATCACTTTAAAACTGGTAGTTTTTGATAACAATAACCGGCTGATAATATTAAACAATAGATTATATGTTACAGGCAATTCGTATAATCCAGGTGATGTATGAAATTAGCATTGGAATAGTTACGTTAAGAAAAAAAATTTAAGTAAAGTTTAAATTCCGGATTAAACGTTTCCCTTATACAAAATGTTATATATATTGCCTGGATTATACACATTGCCTGTAACATAAACATTAAACTGTTTTGGGACCGATTGATAATATCATCTGTGATTACAATAACCGGATTCAACTGCATCACCCTATACAAAGAGTCAACCAAACTTGCAAAAACTGACGTCAGTGTTCTAACGTTTTTCTGTACTTGACAAAAGGGTTACAAGTTAATCGTATACTTGCCCGCTGCCGTAATCAGGAACACCACCATAAACATACTTTCATCGTTCGAAATATCGTACGTACAACATTGACATCTATTTTCGCAATGAAGTTTTCCCATATGGCATATATCATAAGATAACATCAACATGTGTTTGCATCAACAACCCAACAAAGAGATCCCATCTTAAATAAATAAATACATGTTCATGAAAACAAAATAATAAAATTGTATAAAAAAAAAATTTGCAACGCAGTTAATTTCTCATTACGAAACTTTTCGATATCAAAATCAATAAAATAAAATAAAATAAAATAAAATAAAATAAACCAATTTAAAACAAAAACACAGCATCTCGTAAGGTGCACGAGCACCCGGTTGAGGTGCAAGCAATTTATTGAGTGCCAACACAATTTCTCTCCAAAAGCGCTATATAGTATTAAGCTTGTGGAAGGCGTAGTTCTCTAACGTAACTTCACCAATTGCATCAGCGTGTTCGGTGACAACAAAATTAGCAATTCTAATCGAGCATCCTTTCGTCTTATTTCTCCTCCTCTTTTTTCAATCAGATGGATAGATCAATCAATTACACCACCTTTCTCAAGGCCAAGGTGTTGTTCGAAGAAAACGGTAAACAACCTCAAAGGCATGCACCAAAACTCAGAGTTAGTAGTCAAACTAGTTACTAGAAATGCACCCTGCAAGGCTCATTCCGTTAAGGACAAACCACTACTACGACTAATACTACTACTACACAAACACGTGGACATTTTCTTGTCGGTGTATAAACCATTCATCATCTTCGAGATCAACAACTCAACTTTTAAAAAATTTTTTGGACGGCTGCCAAGAGATTTTTGCATCATCACATTTTTTTTTAGGATGTTAGGTGTGGCAATAAAACGACGATGGACCAAAACACGCGATTCTTTGGTGGCAGTGAATTTTAAAAAAGTTGCATCATAGGGCTTTGGAAAGAAAACGCCTTTCTTTCTTTTTCAACGTTTTAATGTTCCGTTCTCTTTGGCAGTGTGCGTTACTTTTTTGTTTTTGTTTTATATCTGTTGTAGGTGAAAATCGTTGGGGACACTAACTCACTCCTGTTCTAGAGTGCACGACAACAACATCGTCGTCGGTGGTTGGGAGACATGTTGTTTGCAGCGACTACGAAGTGAACGGCGACGACGACGACGACCTATAACGTGAAACTTCCGACGACGCAATTTTTAACTACGTTTCGAAGTCGATGCCGTGACCGACAAGACTCCTGTGGGTTTTGGTGAAGAAGAATACACATCGCGGAAGGTGCACTAACTCCACGGTGTAAACGAAATCACTTGCGGGATCCGAACGTCACGCCGGGCCTCTTGGGCGACGTGGTGCGAGATCTCGAAGGCGAGCGGTATTGCCTCGAGGGCGAAGACCGCATCGCGTCGAGCGATCGATGGTAACCCAGCGACGAGTCCAGCTTCTTGGATTCGGATTCCAGCAGCAACGGGCTCAGGCTCGGATCTTGGGAGACGGTGCGAAGCGACTCGTCCAGCACGTTGCGCAGTTCGGAAATCTCTTCTCCGGTCTTGGAACTACGCATGATGAACTGTTGTCGTTTGCGGATCTCCTGGTTCAACTGGTCCCTCAACAGCTGATTCTGAAAAAGAACGAAACAAATCGTCAAATAAAATAAAATAAACAAACAAACGCGTCGATGATCGATCGACTCAAGATATACCTGTTGTTCGAGACCGGCCATTCGTTGACGATGAATCTTTTCTCTCATTTCCAGCATTCTCTCGGCTTGGATTTTGGCCGAATGAAGGCGATCCCCTTCCATCTCCTTTTCTTGCATGTGACGACGATTCAAGTCCAACAGCTTCTCGGCATGACGCTGTTCTTGTTCACCAATCTGACTCTGAAAACAAACGTCGAGCTATTAGAATCAAAGGTCACGTAACCATGGGATATTCTCAAAAAACGACTGTAGATGGCAGAATATGTTAAATTTCTAGCTCACAAACTCTAATATTGAAGTATCAAAATAATAGCGTATCAAAATGTTAACACCTCATGGTGGACACCCTGTATATCTTAAAAGTATTTTTACCAACCTCAAGTGAATGGATTTTTCTTTGTAGAGACATAACTTCCTGATGATCGATAGCAGGATCCAGCGTCGCTTTCGTGTGAGCTGCGAACGATGCCATTTCGGCGGTAGCCAATTTTTCTCGTTCAACCTAACAAAACAAACAAAATGATAATAATAATAATAATAATCGACAAGATCCAAGTCAACGAAGATCCAAAAAGTGAATTTTGTCACGAACTTTATCGAGCGTCTTTTTCAGCGCCGTCTTGTCTTTCTCCAATCGAATGTGAGTTCTTTCCAGATCGCGGCATTCCGATTCCATCTGCGACACCGACTTTTGCAATTCGGCAAGTTTTCCTTGCAGAATTTGTTTTTCAGTCTGCAGGTTTTGAATCTGCTTCAAATACTCTTGTTCGCTTTCTTCTCGTTGATAAGAAAACTGAAACACGTTAAGCAAGATTCACAAATTAACGCTAACCGATGTCCATTATTTCTGTGGAAAGTAAAACGTTTTTTAACAGGTACATTAATAACAAGTAGATTAAAAATGTTTTTTTAAAGAATCACTTGTGCTTTATGCAAATTTAAATTTACGTAATTTTTTAGCCGATTCGATATTCAATTTTATGCTAGTTTTATGCAAATTTAGATTAATGTGAACTTTGAGTAACGTGATATTCAATTTATGCAAATTTTTGAGAAATTTCATTTTCGATTTCTGCAATTTTCAATTCGATTTGTTGCAAATGTTAATATATGCAAATTCGATTTATGCGATTTTAGACTAATGTAATCTTTGAGTAACGTGATATTCGATTTAAGCAAATTTTGAAAAATTCAACTTTCGAGTTCTGCGCATTTCGATTCGATTTATGCTAATTTTGTTACATTGGACTTATGCGGTTCTCAGTTATGCAATTTCGTTTCAGACGTCGCACTATGTTTCGACACACGCTGTAACACAGGCAAACTCACCAGCAAAGCAACTATAAAGTGTGCAACAATAATAATAGAAACGATGCTAACTTTTTCTCTAGCACGCAGTTGGTTTTCCAATTCAACTTGTCGTTTCTCCGAGTTGGTCAGTTCGTTCTCCAACTCGTGGATCCTTTCCTTCAAATATGTACAAGATTTCTTGGCCTCGGCGGTTGACGTCCTGAAACAAAACCCAAAGTTTACATACCAAGACAGTTCAACTGTAACAATTATCTCGATCGGCAGTTCCGATTACTTCGACGCGTCGAGTCGTTCTTTAAGAATCAGTCTCTCGTTATCACTGTTGGAAATGGCCTTCTGCAAGTGTTGGATTTGCTCTTGAAGCCCTTGGCTGTAGCTTGTGTTTTCGTTCAATGAACTGTTGATGGACTGAAGCTGAAATTAAATACCAAAAAAACCCACCGATTGAAATTAAGAGATCGAAAATAGAGCCAAATATTACAATTCAAGAACCAAAATACAAGAACCAAAAACGCATGAAGTTCAAAATTAAGCTTGCACCAAATTTTGCTTGTTTTTTTTTGTAAAAACCCGTAACTGGGTGTTCCATAATTCATCACCCTATTTGATTTTAATATTATAACTGTTTTATTTTAATTTCTTTTACATTATTGGAAAACCACTCAAAAAAATTTTATTGCTCACTTTTTAATGAATTTCGGTGTATTTTTATCAAAAAAAAAACAAGCAAAATTTGGTTCAACCTTTCTTTTTGAATTTCACACGTTTTTGGTCTCGTAAACTACATTTCAAAAATAAATGTTTGTCCTTTCTTTTTTGTTCAAACACACGAGTTAAAAATAAAACTTAAACCAAATATCGCTTGTTTTGTTTTTTTTTTTGTAAAAAATAAATCAAAATTAATAATAATAAAAAAAAAAGTGAATAATAAAAATTTTTTAGTTGCTTTATAATAACGTGAAGAAAATTAAAATAAAAACATAAAAATAACAATAAATACAAATGATGAATTACGAAACACCCCGTATAGTTTCACAGATATAACGAACGATTCACTCACTCGGTCTTTCAGTTCCTGCTGATCTCGCGAACCTCGGTCGAGAAGAGAATTCAGGTGATCCATCGTTATCTGCATCGTCGAGTTTTTGTCCTCCAACTCGCGAACCCGTCGACCTTCGGCGTCCAGCTTTTCTCTCAAGTGAGACACGTTCGCATCTTTTTCCTGACAGCCGACTTCCAAGCGATGTAAGTCGCTGTCGGCCTGCCGGTTGGCGCTTTCTATCTTCGAGCAGTGGGCTTGCAACAGTTTCAAATCGCCGTGTAGTTGGTCGCATTCCAACTCCAGCTGGTTCTCGTTTTGTTTGGCTTTGCTCAGCTTATCCTGCGAAATACATTAAAAATACATTTTCATAACACGTATTTTGGGATCAGTGGTCGTCACCAGATGTTGCCAGTGAAACATCTTACCGTCAGCTGTTGTTTTTCAAGACGTTCCATCTCCAACGAACGATCCAACTGTTTCAGTTTATCTTGCGCGAGTTTCAGTTCCTTTTCTTGCTTCTCCGACACCTCGTCTTGAAGACGCTGCTGATGCTTCGACGACAGCAGTTGAGACTCGCTGGCGCGTTTTGCTGGAAAAAAACAACAAAAACAAACGATTTCACGTTACGCAAGTGGAAGTGCAATGCAATTTACCGAAGCGTTCAATTTCAACTTACCTTCTTCCATCGTCTTGCAAGAATTACGCAAGTGACTTATGTTGGTTTCCAACTCCTGTTGGTAACTTTCCTTCTCCGTTAATTTCGATTGCAAATTTCTCAATTGAACTTTGGCCTCGTCCTGAAACGAGCGAAAAATCAAGTTCGATCTTGCAACGATGAACATCCCAAACAGTTGTAACATTAGGGAACTTTTTAGAAACACCCTGTAGATGATATACGTACTCTTTCTTTTTCCACGCGTGAAAGCTGTTGCGTAATGTCTTTCAACGCAACCTGAACCGATTCAGGATCGATTTCGGACGCAACGGAGCTCAAGTCTCGGGAAATCGCACGAGCCAATGACTTCTTCGGAGAACCGTGAACGTCGCCTAACAAAAAACCAAAAAAACGAACGTCCGTCATAATTATCCGAGACGGTTTTCAAACAAAGTCATCGCCTCGTTTTTCAAACGTTACCTCTAGGTGGCGAGAAAGATCTTTTCGGACTCATCGAACGCATAGGACTGACCGACCGATCTCGCAATCCCACAAATCTTCGCAAGTACGAATCGATGGCGATGAGCTTCTCTTCCAACTGCTTCTTGTCGCCTTTTGTTCATAAACAAAAAATCCAACATCACGTTATAGACAAAATACTCATAGACCCATTTATTTTCTTACCTTCCAAATTGTGAATGTGGTGTTCCAGAGCATCGACTTTGCCTTCGGCCGCAGTCAGCTGGAGTTTCAGTTCGCCGATGCTTCCTTGAGCGGCGTTCAACTGCATCTGCAACTGGCGTCGTTGGTCTTCCGACTTGGACGCGTTCTGCTGCGATTCGTCGATGCCGAGTCGGAAATCTTTTTCGCGCATCTGGTGAGTTTCTTCCAGTTCCTTGTATTTACGCTGCAGGTTCGCCATTTCCTTCTGCGCCATTTTGTTACCAGATTCTTCTTGAACCAGCTAAATGCAAACAAATTTTATCATATGATGCAGGTCACGACATGTCGGGTTTTTAATATGTCAAAGACTGTCACTATTGATAAAATACCTTTTGCCTGAGAGAGTAGATTTCCTTTCGTCCTTCCTCGTCGCGTTCTTCGTCACGTGCCGCCTTCGACTGTAGTTCGGCAGTCTGCTTAGTTTTCTGTTCCAGCTTCGCCTCCAACGACTGCAACGTCCGTTGCAGTTCCTGCAGCTCCCGCGTGGCTTCCAAGCGAGATCTCTCCACGTCGTGCATGATGGAACGGCGTTCTCCGATCTCTTTGGTCAGCGTGTTGTTCGATTCCTCCAAAACTAAACGTTGGTGAAAGTAAATTTACGCTGTGTTCTTAATTAATTCCCACTCTTTTTGAAAAGTACAACAAACTTCCTTACCGAACAGCTTCTGCTTGGCTTCTTCCAGCGCTCGTTTGGCCTCTAATCTTTCGTTTTCGGACTGCTTCGTTTTGTTCCTCAAATCGTCAGCCGACGTTTGAAGTGCTTCCTTCTCGTGTTTCACTTCGGTCAGCCACCTTTTCAGATCGGCCGCTTCCTTTTTCAACGACTGGATTTGATCCTCGGCTAGAAACGAAAAAATCGAAACGATTACTTCGCTCGATGCGAAATCGATATTTTGTAGTAAACTACAGCTACGTCGTGCATTTGCGTACCTTGGCCCATCTTGGACGTCTTTTCGGTCAGTTCCTTTTTCAACGTGTCTCTGTGGCTTTCCGTACCGATCAACTGTTTCTTCAAGTCCGCAATTTCTTGCTGCAGCAAATCCTTCTGGCGATGAGCATCGGCGAGTTGGTTTTTCACATCCTTCAACGATTTTTCGTGCGTCGTTCTACACAAAAACAAAAAAATAAAAACAACACAATATACATCAAAAAACACACAATATATCGCTGAATCGTCAGCACGTACGCCGATTCTTCTACAGCTTTTCTGAATTTGTCGATCTCGTCCTGGGCAGCTTTGATCGTGGCGTCGTCTTGTTCCGCGCGCATCTGGTTTTCTTTCGTCGTTTTATCCATTTTGTCTTCCAATTCGGATATGGTTTCCAATGCACTTTTCAACTCTTGCAGGGACCCTTGTTGTTTTTGTTCGTATTGGTCAACTTTCTGCAACACGAATGTAACAATTTTTAATCCACAGTCCAGTAATTTTGGAGTATAAAACGCTCATTTGGAGCTTAATTTTTTAAGAAAACGACAAATTTGATTGACGAAAATTTTTTGTGAACCCCTCCCAAACGTTGGTTCTTAATCCGTCACCGATACGATATATCATATTCGTATTTCATGAGATCTCTTACTTGCTGGTTTTCCGAGTCCAGACGTGACAATTTATCTTCGTACTCGTTCTTCAGCAGTTCCAATTCGTCCAACGCTTTCTCCAGCTTGGTCTCGTAATCCTTTGCAACTTCTTCTTTCTCAGACTGCAGTTGATCAATCGCCTTCTGATTGAGAGATTCTAATTGCGTTCTCAAGTCTTCCTGTAAAACGCGTGGCAGCAAAATAAATTATAGTCGTCGTTAACATACACTAACCGTGTGCTATGTTACGTAACATATAACTTACTATATAGCAAATAGCCAGTCAATAATGATGGGGAAGCATTTTGTTTTAATTATGCAATTAATTATATAACTCATGTTGCTTAGCAACATTCGTTACAGTTATTGTTTTAGCTCATGTTGCTTCGCAACATTCGTTCATTGTTTTAGTTCATGTTCTTTCTCAACATTCGTTAGCATTATTATTATTATATGCCTTATATTAGCTTCACTTGTGAGAGTGAATAAGCTGGGAATTATATGTATACTAGCATGGCATACATATGTTTATGATATGGTCGATAATAATGATTTAGGGGTTAGTCCAATGAACCAAAAAACGCATAAAGTGAGAACTGCATAAATCGAAACCGTCTAATGTAACAAAATTCGCATAAATCAAATCGAAAATTGCAGGAATCAAAAACAGAATTTTTCAAAACTCGCATAAATCGAAATTCGCATAAATTGAAATTCGCATGAATCAAAATTCGCATGAATCAAAATTCGCATAAATCAAAATTCGCATAAATCAAAACGAAAATTGCAGAAGTCAAAAACAGAATCTTTCAAAACTCGCATAAATCAAAATCGCATAAATTGAAATTTGCATAAATCAAAATTCGCATAAATCAAAATTCGCATAAATCAAAATCGCATAAATTGAAATTCGCATAAATAAAATTCGCATGAATCAAAATTCGCATAAATCAAATCGAAAATTGCAGGAATCAAAAACAGAATCTTTCAAAACTCGCATAACTCAAAATCGCATAAATTGAAATTCGCATAAATCAAAATTCGCATTCTTAAAAAGCATTTTTAATGCAACTTGTTTATAATTTATCATTCAACTCATGTTGCATGGCAATGTTCGTTACGCTTATTGCTTTAACTCATGTTACGTTGCAACATTCGCAAAACAGTTATTGCGTTAGCTCATGCTGCCTCGCATGAGCTAACGCAACAACTGTTACAAATGTTGTTGCGTCTCAACATTCGTTACAGTTGTTTTAGCTCATGTTATTTCTCATCATGCGTTAGCGTTATTTAGTAAACAGCCATGTGAAAAATTAAAGTAGAGATGTGTCAACGTGACTATCGTCTCACCTTTTCTTCCTTCATTCGCTGCAGATCATTTTCGTGCAGTTTTTTGGACTTTTCGAGGGTCAACTGAAATTCGTGCTCCGTCTGTTGCAACTTGAAGTTCAGCGCTTCCCTCGCACGATCGAGCTTTTGAATTTCATTCTCCAGCTCCTTCCGCAGTTGGTTCATTTGCACTATCAAACAAATTCAAATGTCGCGTCACTTGACAGCGTACAGTGCGATAAACAAATTGTCGTCATCCAAACATCAGCCTACCTTGCAACGCTTCTTTCTTCTTCTTCAGCTCGTGGTTTTCGTCCTCCAACCAACCACCCTTGGACTGCGCCGAAGCGAGCGACTGCTGCGTGTCGTACAGGGCCGATTCGAGACGAAGTTTTTCGTTCCTTTGAGACGACATGATGTCGACGAGCGATTTCATCTCCTTTTCCGAGCCGGCCATCTTTACCAGTAGTTCGGCTTTGTCCCTAGTCAACAGTTCCTTCTCCTTGCTGACGTTCTGCAATCGGTCCACGTGACGATCCATGTCCGCTTTCAACGTGACCAATTCTTCTTGCATGTTACCCTTCCTTCTCACTTCCTGCAAATACAATCGTCCAAGAAATAAGTATTGTACATTGAAAGTGTGTAAATAAATAAATAACACTGAATCAATGCGGAATTTTACCGTAGCCAGCAAGCTCTGCAGTTCGGCGATCTCTCGACTTTGCTGACTCAGCTGCATTTCCAGGTTTTCTCGATTCATGTCGGCCTTCTTCGTCGAGTCTTCGAGCGCCTCCTTCTTGGATTCGAGCAACGACTTCTCTTGCTCCAATCGCAGTATTTCCTGTTGCAGCATGTTCTTCTCTTGTTCCAGCTCTTCTTGCTCGTTCCGCAACGCAACTTTTTCTTTTTCAACCTACCAAAAAATAAATAATAAAAATTCCTAGAAGTGAGTCCTAAAAATTCCTTTTAACCGCAGAAGCTGTAGCATCTGACTAAAACTTTCAGGAACACCCTGTATAGCTACAAAAAGAAAACGAGTGTTACTTGCACTGGCGTATTTATCCAGTATAACCTACTTGTTCCAACAAACGTCGAAAGTCCATTTTGTCCTGCCCGAGCCCTTCGTTCAACACCTGGAGTTTGAGTAGCGAATCTCTCAACGCGTCTTCTTCGGTCTTGAGCTTGGCCATCTCGATCTCAAGTTGGCCTTTTCTCGATTCCATATCCCTCAACGCAGCGCCTAGAAACGAACAAAACGCTTAATTGAAAAGCGAAAACAAATAACGTCCAATCCGACACGTTCGTAGGTGAACAACAGTCGGTTAAAGAAAAACCCACCTAGTTCGGCTTTTTCTTGGTCGACGATATCCTTTTCCAAAACGGCTTTCTTCACCGATTCTTTCAGTTGGATCAACTCCTCTTTCAAATGCAAATTCCGTTCTTCGAGTTCTTCCATCTTGGCAAAGCTTAAAACATCAAATAGAAAATTCCTAGTTTCGTCCGACAACGGTCAATGTCCGACATCCAAATGTTCCATAGGATGTCTATCCTTTTTTAGCATTGTATGAAATAACATCTTGTACGGTGAACTAAGGTTAGCTTATAATTTTTTGGAGATAAAAACACTTAAATCCAAATATCGGTCTAGATTTAACCGTCACCTAAATTCTTACTCGTCGTAACTATTCCAATGCTAATTGCATACATCGCCTAAATCGAACTTGGATTCTATACATTGCCGATGACAAATAAATAAACAACCCAACAAAAAAACAGCAGCGTCCATACTTGCGATTGGATTCTCGTTTAAATTTCTCCAACTCGTTCTGCAAAAGTTCCTTTTCGTCCTCCAGCTCGGACTTGTTCTCCTCCAAGTTGGCGCACGTTCGTTCGCACCTCTCCTTTTCTTGCTGCACGTTTTCCAGTTGCTGCGCAAGCTGCTGTTGCACACTTTCCAAAGCGTCCCGCTCTTTCCCGCTGCTGGACAGCGCTTCCGCAACGTGGTCCTTATCGCGACGTACAGCGTCGTGTTCACGTTGCCTTGATACAAAAAATAAATAAATCAGTCAAAACTGTCCAAGTGTGTCTAAAACGTCTCATCCCAAAGCGATCACAATGACCTGATTACACTGTAAACATTATTATGATAAGCTATATTAAAACTACAAAGAAATAAGACTAGAAAAAACAAAAACTCACAAATTTCCCAGCATATCTTTATGTTGTTGCAGCGACTTCTTCAACTGCAAATTGGCATCTTTCAAATTTCCGCCGTCTCGTTTCAGCAAGTCCAACTGTTCCGACGCGGCAGCTATCTTCGACTGAAGTTCCTGTGACAAAAAAAAAGTCAATCGCATACATCAACGAGCAAGGATATTTGGCACATGTCAACAAGCTACGACACGAAACGGTTCATAAAATTCTTACCTGAAGTTGTAACTGTTTCTTATGTTCAGCCGCTCTGACGGCGGACAAAATGTTGTCCGCATACACCGGGAAGGAGGAACGATAAAGGTAGCGAGAAGGTGATCTGGAGCGACCTTTACTCTTCATCAATGAAATGGCACTATCAATGCAAAGTTTTATACAATTTTACAAAATATAGATAATTTTACATGAAATATCTCTATGTATATTTCTGAAAGTTTGTCGTGTGTCCGCCTATACACGGCCACAGTTTACATCCAAATCTCATCAAATTTGGCAGGGATACTTCTAATACAAAACCTAGGTCAACTGAAAAAAATTTCGAAATTGGATCAATAGTTCCGTTAAAAAAATAATTAAAACCCAATTTGAATAAATTAGGTTTATGACCACCAGGTGACAACATTTTTAGAGGCCGCATAAAGGATTAGTCATGGACAAGGAAAAAAACATACACCCTAAAATAGGTCAATCAGAACCCGTTTGAGCGCAATTTTCAAATTCTCCTCCTACTTGTATTACTGTCTACTGCTTTGAAAACGACGAGAAAATTGTTTACTATCAGGCTCTAACTGAGAAAAAATATAACTATTTCAAAACCGAGCGAAGCTGGGTAGGGCAGCTAGTATCCCATAATTTGAAATAAAGGGAGTAATTGTACGGGCAAATCTTCGTTTACAAACGTTCTATTTACATTTTTGTGAACAAAGCGTCGCCTACATGCCGCAAAATGGTTTTTTACCGAGTTGGTTGCGACTTCAGTTGCAGCAGTTTTTCTTTCAAAGAAAACGTTTTCATGATGTCCGAATCGTCGATCGTCGTCGTCACAACGTCGTGCAAAGTGCTTCCCAAGATCTCCAAGTCGCTTTGAAACTCCGGAATTTGAGACACTTCGTCTTTCAGAGAATCCTAATACCAAACGCAGCGTCACTTAAGCAGAGGCACGCGACGTCTACAGTATGTCACAATGTAAAATTAACGATTAGGCATAGTTACCATTCCTTGGACAGATTTGCTCAAGGACGCAATTGTTAGTTCTTTCTCATCCAAAAGCAACTTCAAATGATCAACTTGAGCATTCATATCTTGTAACCTTAAAAGCAAAAATTAATCATTCTAATCGACATTATACTATACAGGGTGTTCCTAAAAAATTTGGTCAAATTTTAAGATGCTCCTCATCCAAACTAAGCAAAAATAGTTCATATAAACATCAGTCCAGAAATGAACACTCATTTGCATACATACGATTATGAGACGCCGATAGGTCTATGCAATTGCGTGACTTCACCCTGTGTTATTTCAGAAGAGAAACATTTCGGGATCAATGTTTATGTGGAATTTTTGCATTGTTTTGATGGGTTTTTTATGTTTAGATGCATAGCATCCGAAGTTGAAATTTGACTAGACTTTGAGAAACACCCTGTATTCTCGGAGGGAAAAACCGAACAATCAAACTTACTTGGACCGTAGTTCATCACGCTCACTTTCGATTCTTTGCTGCTGCTTCGTGAGCTCCTGTATCTGCAACCACAGTTCAGTGGGATTCATTTCCAGTACTTCGTCTATCGTCTTTTCCTGTTTTGAACATCAAACGCGTTTCACACTTTCGTCACCCATCTCTTTCGAGCCGATTCCACGAAACGGATTCAAAAAAACTCACTTTCAGATCTCCGAGGGTAGCGCCAGCAATTCGAGTAAACACACCGAGACACGCCAAACAGAGCGACTGCGACGCACGACTGAATTCGGTCTGAAGCTGAGACAAGTCCCGTTCAGTGGCCACTTTCATGTCCGAGAACTCCCGTCGACAAGAGATGATCTCGCGCCAAATCGAAAGCAGGCGATGGTGTTCCGCGGTGAAATAATCGTTAAAAGACTGTAAATCATGCAAACAAAAACCATGACATCACTTCGCACATTAACGCTGACAAACGATTATTAAACGAGTACAATGAAAATGCTTAAGCATACTCTTTATATACTGGCATATAGCGTCCGCCATATTGGTTTTTCAGTGAGGCCATATAGCCAGTGTCACTCGATAGACTTAAGCCATAAGCACCTCATTCATCAAAATCCATCTCGTTTATGTAGAAACTCGTTAACTCACTCACTCACAAATTCACAAGTGAAGCTAATATAGAGAGTATAATTACTTGTTCTTCTTCTCGCCACTCGTCCTCTTTCACTTCGAGTTCCTCACGCATTCGCTGCCAGTCGACGGTCAGTTTTTGAACGTCGGACGTCAGCGATTGGTTAGTGCAAGTGGCAGCATCTAACTGCTCTTGAAGAATCGAATTCATTTGCATCAAACTGGAACACCTGGACGATCACAGAAATATTTTCTCACAACTTTCGCTGAATAACAAACAAGTCAATTCGTAACATCATTAGCGCATCCAACCTGCTCTGCTCCTCATCTAGTTTCAAAAGTGCCGCTTCGAGATCCAAATGTTCTTCTCCATACTTGTCCAGGTATCGATTGTCTTTCAAATCCGGCAAACCAATCAGCTCGTCGTAGCCTGATTTTAACTGAAAACAAAAGACAATTCACCCATTGACTATATTTAATAATACAGGGTGTTTCTGAAAGATCTAGTCAAATTTTGCATCAAAATTGAAGAGTTGAATAAAATAACGGCGTTATGCAAAAGAAATGTTTTTGAGAAAAAACTTTCAATTTCAAGATTAACAAAAAATTCCTGTTGACTGTACATTTACAGAACGAAAATGAACAGGTTTTGCAAAAAATAAATGCATTTAACTTTTAGTTGACAAGGCTCAATTTAAAAATGGAATTACGCCGTTATTCCAAACATCGTGCTAATTTATAAACGCGTTTTTCCAAAGCCCTTTTCATCGTTTTGGAAGTGAAACAAGCGAGTCAAAAACAACCAGGAAGTGTGAAGTGACAAAAAAGAAATACATCACAAAAACTTTTCAGATTTACGTATTTACGTAGCGTTCCATATTCCTGCTGCAAAAAGTCTGAAAATTATAGGCAACCCAATGTTTTTATAGACTGGTCCGATTCAACGTATGCATTTCAATTTACGCCGTTTTTCCACCCAACTCCTCAATTTAAATAAAATGAAATCGTCGCATGTAAAATGTACAGTTACTACAAATGTACTCGTTTCACATGTAGACACAGCTGATTCATTAATATTGTATATCTGCAACAGTGTCTCAAAAGACAACTGACTAAAAAAAACTACACACTTCACAAAGCGTTATTGATTTTAACATTATCCGTGGGCAAGAAGAGGTTTTTGTTTACAAATCCGCAGCTGCCTTGAAAACTAGCAGGTGTTTCTGTTAGTGTCGAGCAGGTCCATTGATTTCAAGAGCAGGTGGCACACTTTGAGTGGTTAAGTAAATAAGGTTTTTACCTTTGAAAACCTACAAAAAGGGGACAATTTAATTTGGAAATTATTATTTTTTTTAACAATTTATGAAACAATTTGAAATTCATACCAAATTATGAACAAGTTTGAAAATTTCATATCAAAAACTGACAAAACCTGGTGATTTGCTACTTATGCGGACATAAAGTGATGTTATATAAAAGTTTGCGATCGATGGTGAAACGTTGTGCAATGAAGAAAAAAAATTTTTTGTTTTGACAAATGAAAACAAAATAACGTTTTTCACATCTGAAATGATGATAAGTTAACAGAAAAACGATTTTCATAACAACAACAAAGAAGTCACAAAAAATAAATTTGACCAGTTTGAATCTTGCGATGTACGTTTTTTATTTTATAAATTTTGTTTATTATTTTTTTTTCCACTTCAATTGTTCTCAAGCCCAATGAATACACAAATGACAAAGCCATAAACCATCGTCATTCACGTCAACCAAGGCGGGAACAATGAGAAGGCTCACAGGCATTGTCAACATGGGTCATTAAAACAATCAATAACAATCCGCTATGGTGATATACTAACAGATTTATCCCCCCCCCCCACAATCATATATATAAAAAAAAAAACCTATCATCGATATATCATACTGTTTCGAGGTAAAACTGCTCAGTCATGAATCATTTGTTCTCAACAATCTTCCCGCCCTCAATACTAGATTGAGGTACCTGTCACCGTTGTTCATTTCACCCTGTAGTTTTTTTTTTTTAACTCGATTGTGCAGAAATGACAAAAAAAAAAAAGTGCCGCAAAAAAAAAAGTGAACATGACAAAAAAATAAAGTGACATCGTATTCTTACCAAAGATTTGTGCCGTTTGAAATCATTGATCTGTTCTTTCATGTTCACCTCCAGATCGGTACATTTCTGTTTATACTGTAGTATCTGAACGTTAAAAAAAGAGAATCGATTGTGTTAAACGAAAAACGGATCGAAAGTCATCATAAACGAGAGAAAAATAACTATAACTAGTTTTTTGTATAGAAAAGAAGGATCGAACTATTCTTAAGACGTATTTTAGACCACAGACCTTAGACTGTAGTTTTTGCACAAGCGCAGTCTGTCGCTGTTGGCCATCTTGATACGTTTGCAATTTCTTCTTGTAACTGTTTCGCTCTTCCTCCAATCGGTGGCGAAGCTCGAGGTTTTGTTGAAGAATGGTGTTCAATCCAGGATCGACGTCTCGCTTCTCGTCGTATCGCTTTTCGTCGTATCGTTTACCGCCATAGTGATCCAGCTAGTAAAATATCACAAAATAATGTACATGACATTACGTACGCCAATACATTAAAAACAAGTACATCAAAAATGCTTTTTAAGCATACTCTTTATATCGACAACAGACGCATATAGCGTCTGTCATATTGGTTTTTAATTAACAGCATATAGGAAGTGTCACTCGATAGACTAAGACGAATCCATGGTCACCTCATTCATCAAACTCCATCAAGCCATTTAGCCAGTAGGAGGGTCTAGTGATGGATATAATGGATATATGGCATGTAGCGTTCGCCATATTGGTTTTTCACTGACGCCATATAGCCAGACTCACTCGATAAACTAAAACAAATCCACAGTCACCTCATTCTTCAAAATTTATCGAGTCGTCTTGTTTTTGTATGTAGAAACTCACAACTCACTCACAAGTGAAGCTAATTATAAAGAGGATAAAAATGTACATTACATACAAATAAATAGAACACTTGGATGTTGATATGGATATTTTTTCATCAGATGTTGCCCTATGTCTCAACTCTCACCCTAAAATAGGCTGGTCACCACCAGTGAAGCTAATATAAGGTGTGTCAATTAAAATTCCAATGACAAAAACCAAGCCTCACCTTTTCACTCAAAGCATTGTATTTGATGCTCAGCTCGTCGCGTTCCGCACGACTCATAGAAAGCAGATCTTCCACACGATTCAGTTCGTCCCGCAACATCCGATTCTCCTCCTGGTTCGAATACAACATTTCCCAATTAGGTCGACAAGTTTCCACTAATATTTAAAGCTCAAATGACACACGGGTTACCTGAAGCGATACTGTGCCCGAATGCATCATGACAGGATTGAGATTTCCGTTGTCGTCCGATAAATGTTTGGCTAAAATGTCTTTTATGTGGTTCGACACTCTGGACGGTTCGGCTGCATTATCACTTTTGATCCAGTAATCGGTCTCTGGTGTGAGCACCGTTTCCTCTAGGGTCTGTAACAATAACACAAAAGTCAAAACAAAGATGACGACGTTTAAAACGAATGTAAACACCAATCACAGTGTGCACCTAAAAAAAAAAGCAGTTGATATAAAATTTAATCTGGACGAAATTAAAAAACACTGGTCTAGATCTAGAGGAATGAAACAAAATCATCTTTTACCACCTGCCTCGTCAGCTGTCGTGACTCTTTTTTTTATATATATATCGACAGTAATTTCGGACAAATGCATTAACTGTAATGTATAGCATCATTAAGAAACTGTTCCTTTTTTTCTGAGAAATAGTTTCAGTTTACGAATGTGGGAGAAAAAAAATAAAGGAAAAATAAAAATTCGAAGCGCCGAAACCTTCAGAAAGGCATTATTTTCATCGAAAATTATCACCTGGTCAACCGCTCGTGCGGTAGCAGTTGGTTTACCGTGTTGGTGACATTCAAGCTAAATATCAGACTCCGCACTGTTAAAATCATTAACTTTCTAACTCCTGGTGTTTCAACAAAAAATAAATAAATAAATAAATAAAATAACACGTTGGTACATTCTACCGCAGGGTTTATGACACTCATCTTTAAATGACATATACCGCGCTCCAAGGATATAACGCCGTCATTTATACCACAGATCCAGATATACTTGGGTCTTACTGTCACTTTCCTTGAGTGTTGATAATAACATGATTATCTTGGTTTATCATATACATAACATAAAATAAAGTGAGAAAAACAACGTACGTAAATCAAAAAACATAGTTTTGAGAAAAAGGGCAAAAAATTTTGGCACCTTCAAATTTAAGATTAAAAGAAAATTCCTGTCAACTGTGCATTTATAGAAGCAAAATGAATATAGGTTTTGCAAAAAAATCTTTTATGTTCGCAAATCGAACGTTCGTAAACTGAAAGTCGCCTATACTACGTTAAAGTCAAAAACTCAAAAACAATATTAACTGTCGTTTCTTGCAACATTTTCCTTACCCGAACTACTGTCACCAAATTGTCCTCTCGGGTCGTCGAAGTGGTGACTTCGGTTGACTCCCCATCAGGAGAGCACCGACAACCAGTGTCAGCAACTTCTGACCCCGACATTGGACAAAACTAAAATCGTGGGACCCTTCCAAAACTTTTTGGACATCCAACAGTTAATAAAGTTGATACTTGACATCACTAGAAGTGGGACCATACAACAAATGACGTTTCTCAGCTGATTGACCACCTTGCCGAGGATCGGTGGTCGAACAAGTTGATTCAGTGTTTGTTTGTTTTTGAATATTGATTGTCACCGACCTCGTCACGCTCGTTATAAAACGTGGCAGATCGACAAATGAAAGAATGTGCCAATTGACAACGCTAATGAGTAGTCACAGAATAAATTGAATGTCAACGAGCTTTCAAATTAAACTTGGGTTGACGCCATTGGGATGAGATCGCCACCAAGTGTTGAAAAATAAACAAAAAAATATTTCAAGACGTAGGCGACCGCTTAAAGACCAACGTGTGCTCCAATAAGCTTTAAGCTTATTTTTTAATTAGTTGAGTTTTAAACTATAAAACGGCTTGTGATTGGAGGAGAGTTGTCAGTATACTTTTTCATTACCAATTATTGTATACTTTATTGGGAAGCGAAAAATAATGAATTAAAAAATTAGTTAAAATAACAGAAAATTGTATCATTTAATAAAATAATTAACTTATACTATTTAATCAACTTAAAAATATCATAAAAAATAAACAACAGATAAATTAAAAATAATGAATTACATGAAATAAATGAAAAAAAATTTTCATTCCGCTTTTGGTTGATATTTTCAATTTTTATGAAAAATATAAAAGCAAATATTACTTATTATCACGTAATATGTTATAATTATTACGTTTTTAATTGTTATCATTAAAAAAAACCATAACTTTTTTATGAAAAAAAAGTTTAAAACATTATGCAAATGGAATTCGAATCGATTGCAACCCGAGTATGAAAAACACCGGCTCATTTTGCACCTATTGCAAAAATTAGAATATCAATATCGCATATGAATATTAAAATATCGCATTGATATAATTTATTCCAAGTGTGTAACCAACTTAAACAAACGTTATCATGTACTTTTTTTTTCTTCTATTTTTAGCATTAAAATAATCGACTACTGTTTTTTAAATAAATTAAGTGTAAATCATATGTAAAAGAAATTCGAATCGATCGTAATCCGAGTAAAAAATAAACCTTTTCGATTAGACGCCCAACCTCTCTAGTGTTGCTACTTGGTTATGAGTTTATGTTGCAGATTAGGTTAAGAAAACAAAAATCATACGTTTTTTTCCTAACCTAACTTGTAAAATAAACTCATAACCAAGTACAAGCTAGTAGCAACACAAGAGAAGTGGGGTATCTAATCGAAGAGTACCATATTTTAAGCATTTAACTAGCTTTTCTAAAAATATATAAACAATTGTTGTCACGTAAATTTTTAATTTTTTAACATTAAAATAATCAACCACGACTTTTAAAACATTATAATAGTGTAAATAGGAATTCAAACGGAATTCGAATCGATCGTAACTCGAGTAGAAAATTAAACATTTTTAATTCTATTTAAACATTTAACCAACTTTTCTAAAAAAAAATAATAATAAATTATTAATTAATAAAATATCTTTGTTTTAACTTACTATAGTTGTATAAATATTTTGTAGTGTTTGTTTTTACATTTATGTAACTCAACGTACATCTAAAGCCTGATCTACACGTAACGTTTTGTCGTCAGTCCGGCATGAAGAGATCAGTTTGACTGATAAGACCACCACTCATTTAATTGTTCAAACTTGCCATCCACACGTACCGTTTTGTCTGTGATGTTCTGTCTTGCAGAACAAACGACAAAAAAGGTTACGTTACGTGTAGACCAGGCTTTTATTTTTATTGTAGACCCTTTGGACTGATACATTTAAAATATAAACAAAATAAAAATAAAATTATTGTCACGCAATTTTTTAAAATTGTTAGCATTAAAGTCATCAACTGCAACATTTTAAAAAATTACCAGTGTCAATATGACGCAAACGAATCGATCGTAATCCGAATAGAAAATGAAACCAACCGGCTTATTTTGCGTAGATTGCAAAAAATTGAAATATCTATTTTTTTATAATATAAATAATTTCTAACTTTTTAGGACAAAAAATAATAAATGATTATCACGTAATAATGTTTTCATTTCCTTGACATAAAAAAAAAATATAATAATGTGACAACTATAATAAGAAAGACAAAAATAATAATGTGAAAGACGGAAGTCAAATCGATCGCGACAATCCGAGTAGAAAATGAAACTCAATTTTTGCGTATAATAGAACAAATATTGAAATATCTCATTTTTATATATTTAACTTGTATTTATAATCCGAACGTTTACTTAACTTTTATCTCTCGTCTCTTACCATCATCGTTTCTCGTTAAAAACACTCCATTTTTCATTCCTACTTTGACTACCACCTTGTTTCATCGGTTTAGGCTTTGTCCCATATCGCAGCCTTGTCTTAAAGTGAAGCTTTTTACCAAAAGATAGCACACAGAAAATCGCGCCAAATTCAAACTTTGAAACAACAAATCGTATTCCGAGTTTGAAGAACAACAACAAGAATGTCAAGAAAGACTGAAACAAGTAAAAGAATCAAAACTTACCGAAGGTGAATTGTTGTCGTTGGGTCTTCGGTTGGCTCGTTGTGCTGCTGAATGTCGAGCTCGAGTGAGAAGTTGTCGCTCGCGCTCGTTCAATAAATGGCTGTAGTCATCGGGTGGACCGTGGTCGTTGTCAATGGGTGGTGGCAGGTGGTGACGAGGAGGCCCATCGGTCGATGATAAAGGCAATGGCGATAATGATGGTGATAATGACATTATCGGGAGAGGCGACTTTTCCCTTTCGAGCGCATCTCGCAGTTCTTTCGACAAGTCATCTTCGTCATCAGGATCAGGAAATCCCACCGTGGTGGGGGTGGAACTGGCTGGCAAAAACCTCTCTTCGTTCGCATCCTCCTCCTCTTCTTCTTCCGATTCTAGTTCTTCGTCCATCTTTAGCACTTCGTCGTCTGGGTAGACACTCTCTTCAGGAATGAGTTCTGGTAAATCCATGTCATCGTCGTCGTCGTCATCATCGGCCATGGTAGTGTCGCCTCCTTCCCAGAAATATTCGGTATCCCCTTCGACGTCGTCGTCGACTTCGTCTTGGTCATTTTCGTCCCGAGGTGTCAAAGAATCGGCTCCACGGTAACCCGAATCCGAAGGCGATTCGGTTCCAAATTCGTCGTTAGACGACAAAACCACGTCGGTTGGCTGTGTCGTCGTTTCCTCACTCATAGTCGTCGACGTGGCTTTTGGTCGGATCGCTTGCCAATGTCCAAATGCCAAGCGCAGGTGTTTCTCGAACAAAATCGAGGGTGGTGATGGTAGGTGCTTGGAGAGGGGGAAGGGGGTAGAAATAACCAAGCAAAAAGAACAACAACAAAAAACATCAACTTTTCATCTCTATTCCCTTGTTTGGTCATCGATTGTTTGTCACTCGTCTTCCGTTCCAAGCACCACCGTGACCGATAGAACCATCGATCGTCCGAGCAGGTGTGGGACCATCGAAAAGAACCCTACAAAACAAACAACATGTATATAATGTTGAAAAGCAAAAAACAAGTTGTATTGAAAATGCCAATTGACCGCCAAAAGGGTCGCTTTCCTACCAATCTCAATACTGGAAAGTCCCATGAAAGAAACGGACTTTTTCGACAAGAGTTAATGTTTCACTTTAAAACGTTTGCTGAAAAGGTCGTTAACATGACCGCACAAAAATTCCATTTTGTATCAATCTTGTCTTTTTATATAGAAATGATGGGTCTGATGTTGGACGATTTCCAGCGTCCGATCACCCATACAAAAAAAAAAAAAGTAAATAAATAAAGATCCGGTACCCATGACCAATCGACTATAGAAACCAAGAATGTCAACAGAACAACCATCCATAAAAACAAGTTTAATTCCTAAATCCCCAAAATCGCCTTAAAAATAACTAAAATTTTGACTAACATTTAAACTTTACAAAAAAATAAGAAATTTTTTTTATGAAGATTACTGTAACTTAAAACAAGTGGATTAAAAATGCTTTTTAATGATACTTTTTATGCGAATTTAGGTTTTTATGCGATCTTTGAGTTATTCGATTTATCCGAGTCATTTGAGAAATTCCATTTTAGATTTCTTCAAGTTTCGATTTGTGCAAATTTAGATTAATGTGAGTAACGTGATATACAATTTATGTGAGTTTTGAGAAATTTCATTTTCGACTTCGGCAATTTTCGATTCGGTTTATGCGAATTTTCTTACATTGGACTTATGCGGTTCTCGCTTCATGTGTTTTGGTACATTAGACAGCGAGTTTTTTAAATAATTCCATTTTCGATTTCTGCAATTTTCGATTCGATTTATGCGAATTTTGTTACATTACGGTTTTCAATTTGTGCGGTTCTCGCTTTATGCGAGTCTTGGTACATGATTAGACTGTATATCATCATATATTATCATAAACGTCTGTAGATGCCAGTTCAATTTCCAGCTCATTCATTTAAACTCACAAACTGACAACTCACAAAGTCACTCACCAGTAAAGCTAATAAGAAACGTATGGAAAACACAATTTTTCGATGGAATTTTCCACGTGCTGACTAGAAATGATATAATACTCAGAGTGAAACAAAGTTCGCCATTTTTTTACTGGTGATCAATTATGTGTATGAGGGTAAAAAATTACGCTTTTAAAAAGTGATGATGATGATAAATCAAAATGCTTAAAAAAATTGAAAGAAGTCGTCTTAACTCTTTAAATTTAAAAGTCTAATAATAATCTATCTAATAAAATTGCAGCGCGCTTCTCCTCTTCACCAGCTATGATAGATAGTACCAGTGCACCCTGTGTGGAAACGCCAAAACTTACACCGAAATCGTTAACCATAACAAATATTGCCAAGCAATATGAGCTAAATCAATAAATAACTAACAAATGTTGCAATGCAACATGAGTTGAAACAATGAATCACGTGCGTAATGAAAGCAAAAATCTTTCCCGTCAATTTTGACGGGCTATTTACTAGTTAACAAATTAAAAAACAATTAAAATCAAAATTTGTAACACTTTCTCACTTCTACTGACCAAGTAGCATTGTTAACCAACTAAAACTCCAACGTTTTGCCTTCCCTCCACAAGATTTTTCAAAGAAAAACGAAAAAGATTCGTAAATAAAACAAAACCAAGTATAGATTTTTAGTTATCTCGGAGTTTACGTTGCTAAATGGCGGTGTTGTATCGTCGTGATTGGAATACTCGCCTCCGTGGTTATCTCGGAGTTCCCGTTGCCATGGCAGCAACGAATCTACGTTCACCGGTACGGAGTTCAAGTTAAATTAGTTAAAGACTAAAAACGTATCATTCAAATGTACGATTATTTAACGATTGTTAAATCATGTTGTTGAATCATTAATGATTCAATAAGGTTTGTTTTTATTTTGTTAACTAAACTCAAGTTTTTCCATATCAAAGTAGCATTTAGCATATTAGCAACGTAAACTCCGAGATTAACCATCTCATTACGAAGATGCATCGCCGCCATTTAGCAACATAAACTCCGTGATCACCAGGTTTTGTTTTAGGAGTTTTTCTCCTACTACTTTTATTTTGTTTTCTTTACTGTTTTATTCCCTTAAAAAAAAGCCTCTGGAAGGAAAGCGAAACATTAGCGTTTTGTTTAATTAAAACAGTAAGTTTCCGGAAAAATTTTAATAAAAAAAATTGCTGTATTTTCTTTCCGGAAACTTTTTGATCTTCCTTCCTACGCTACCCGTTCAGAGTTACAAAGTCATTTTATTAACTTTCATTTTTAAAAGTATTTTTTCTACATATTAATATTTGTAACGTACTGTATAAAGTAAAGGGGGGGTATTAAGTTGACGTAGTCAAAAGTGATTATATTTTTCTCTCATGTACAGTATTCATTTATTTTTAAGTTACACAAGAATGAAAGAGGAGAATAATGTCGATTATCCATAGTAACAAGATCATTGCGTGTCATGTCGGCCGTTCTTGCTCATTGCGATTGGCTACAAAACGAAGAACCCGCCGCAGGCCATGACGTTGTGGTTAATTGTCCCCCCTACGAGGACACACAAATCCCACCCGCAAAGTGCCAACCAAGATGGCCGAAGAAAGAGGTCGAAAAAGAGAAGAACCAGAGTGATTAAAAAAAAAACAAAACAAAACAAAAACACGAATTGCCCTTTCACCTGTACAAGATCGACAAAGAGTTGACAACCTACAAAGTTTATTCTCCGATTGTCTCTCACTGGTGAGAAATACAAACGCGTTATTTGTTTATTATATGTCTTCTTCGTGACCAGTTTTTTTTATTCGGCCTTATAATTTAAAGTAGTGATTTACTCTAGTCTTCCTCAAAACTATGTGACAAAGGAAGATGAGCCAGCCTCTCTAATCCGTTGCTATCTTCAAGAAAACGTCTTTGAGCATGTGACAGTGTGACTTTTTCTCAACCAATCGACCTCATTAGTTTGTTAAAAGTCAATAATCTTGATTTTGCAAGTCGAACAAATGACAATAAAATAAGATTTTAAAAAAAAATAAAATAGAAAAAGTTGGATCGATTAAATGTGAAAAATAAAAGTTATCAAGGAAACTTAATATTACAGACGTTCGTTGCTGAGTGAACTTTAATTTGTCACTTAATTAAAATTAGTGAGTCACTCATTAGCTTGTGAAATGTGTGTTAAACATTCAGGATGATGTCAAATTGGCTCAAATTGCCCACCTACGAGGGGGGCAATTCACTAACTCATGTATATACTAACGATTTATAGTTATATAGCTATTAATTTTACTTATAATTAATTAGACGTACTCTCCCCCTCTGATGTAGATATTTAACTCTTCAAAACAAATTGGAACTAACAAACTTTTGTTTACATGTTTTGTTTCCAGTCGAATGTCAACAAGTGTTACACTGAAATCAAGCTGAGTTGGACATGGTAAGCAAAATTTAAGAGTTTTCAAGTTGACATTTGTTCCATCTTCATTAATGGATCTTAATTAAAGGACCGGCTGTGAAAGAGTGTTAAAGTAACATTTTTACTGTATATATGTATTAAACACATTTTCCTCAAAATTTCACAAATGTTACTTAACACCCTTTTACACTAAATCTCTTCAATTAATCCATCAATGTCTTCATTTAAATTAGAAGTTTGTCATTAGATATCAAGTTAATGAACACTTTGATTACAACAAAAATTGACATTTCAAATTTGAAATTATGGAACTAAACATGTTTAGAAACATATTTTTCAGTTTCATAATCGGTGATAATTCATTTAATTCTAATTTAGAAACAAGTTCATTGTTTCATGAGTTACTCTGGAGTGGCATTTTATTACTACAGTGGAGTTTGGTTTCTATAATCATGGATAATGTTATCAATCGGCTATTGTTATCATTATCAGTCACTGTTTAATGTTTTTTATTCATTGTTGAGTGTTGTCAGCTGGTTATTATTATCAAAAAGCACTCAGTCTCAAAGTGATTATAATAACCGAATTCCACTGTATTAGAACGTATTAGCACAATTAATGACTTATGTAATTAATATGTTCCATAACTTTTACATAAGTCAGTTTTGACGCATGTCACATTTCTAATATACGTATAAACTGACATTAAATAAAAGATGAAGCACCTCTAATGTGAGCACAGTTTTAGTTGAAAAAAAAATATTTGTTAACAATTAGTTTAAACAATAATTAGTTGAATTATTAGTTTAAAAAATTATATACAGTACACTACAACTTTAACTATATAGTATAGTGCCTACTTTTCATAGTATACTTTACTGCCTGTACAATAGTAGTCTTCTGGCGCACACGACTTTGTGTTTTTGCTCAAACAGGTAGGCTACTAACTTTTTTTATGAACACTTTCACCTAATTACAGATTTACGCATGTTGAGAACTTATCATTCAGATTTGAAGAATGTACAGAACTATTTCAAACTTACTTCTTATAACAGTTTTCTTGTTTCGTCAACAGCATCAAGATGTGAGTTGGATGAAGCGATGATGGTCCAAACTTGCATCGG